>SSNP01000012.1:7843117-7950139 GCA_006937955.1 Pachypanchax playfairii
TGGAAGCGCTAGGCGTCTTTCAGCGGCTGAGCGTAGCTGACGCGTGGGAATGTAGGTTTGGATGAAGGAGTGAAGGTAAGTAGGAGCTGTGTGTGTTAGAGTCTGGTAAGCCAGAAGCAGAGCTTTGTATTTGATGCGTGCTGCAACTGGAAGCCAGTGCAGGGAAATGAGCAGCGGAGTGACATGAGCCCTCTTGGGCTGGTTGAAGACCAGACGTGCTGCTGCGTTCTGAATCATCTGCAGAGGTTTAACCGAGGACGCCGGAAGACCGGCCAGCAATGAGTTGCAGTAGTCGATCCGGGACAAGACCAGGGCCTGGACCAGAAGCTGTGTGGTGTGGTCTGTGAGGAAGGCTCTGATTTTCCTATCCAGATGTGCAAAGGGTTGAATCAAGTAACTCACATGGTTCTGAAAATGATCTCACAGCAAATAACAAAGAGCCACAACAAAAGTTTAGAAATCCAAAGTTTTTCACCCCTCAGACCACTCAGGGTTTAATATCCCGACAACACTGAGATGGTGGGGTATCGTTTACGGTGTGTCATGCATTTTTCCCTGTCGATGAACAGCGAGTGGGTTTTACAGTTTATGTCCTTCTCAAGTGACATCCTGGTCTCCTCCAGGTGGGACAGGGAGCTTCTGGCTTCGCTCAGCTTCTGGTTCAGAGACTCCAAGGTGGCATCAATCTGCCTCACCTCACCTTCCAAACTGCAGACACAAGTCACAGATTTAGAACATAGAAGGAAAGGATTTGGAGGTTTTTGTGTGATTTTACCTGAGCTGGGGTTGATCCCTGCAGAGCTCCATGTTGGGTCTGAGGGAGCGAAGGTAAAGTCTGGACTGTGCTACTCTCAGTGGAGCCTCTTTGTTGTAGATGGCCTGCTGTAGAGACACGATGTTCCTCTCCTGGGTTCCAATTTGCTCCAAAATCTACACACACAACAAACAACAAATAACCAATGTTTATTATTAGTCTGTTTCTCTGAGCGTCCGCTTGTTTACCTGAGCGAGCTTCATCTCCAGCTGGGTCTTGGCCATAATGAGTTCCTCACAGCGCTGGCTGAAGGCCTGGTCCACGTTAGAACATTGGACTGTAAGATCCTCAGTGGTGTCCTGCAGCATTTGCTCCACGAGCATCCTGAAACACACATGAACACCATGACTATGTTTACAATGAGTCTCTGTAACAGTGAAACAGTGTGAGCTCTGACCGGAGACTGTTGGTGGCCCGGTCCTGCTGCATGGCCTTGGACAGGTTGTCCTGTGTAAACTTTGTCCATGATGAGGGGTTACAAACTCTGCAGCAGACCAGAAACAACCTTGTGTGTTAAGTCCAAAGAAAACCAGCACATCTTACTTTATTTTTATTCAGGCGGACTCACTGCTCCTGCATGGTGGCGGAGCTGGGATGCTTCTGTGTATCTGGACTCAAGTTACTGTGTCTCCCACTGCGATCATCAAAGCTGTAGGCCTGGTACTTATCAGACCAGTCTAGTTCTAGTGTTTTCTGTGCGTCTCGGTTCATTCTGACACAAAGAAACCAAAAAACTAATGGCAATATTGAAGTTTGAAAATTACAGAAATGACCCATGAAACAGTTTTATACTCACTTGATCTGACTGAGGACCTGAGTTCTGGTTCTCTTCAGAAGAGCCTGGATGTTCCTGATCAAGTCCACCTCCTGAGAACCCAACAAACTCATTTATACTCCTCATCTAAACGTCTCTTTCAGGGAAGGTCTCAGCAAGACAAAACCACATACTGCATCCATCACAACAGCATGACAGGAGAAGAGTCCTCGTGCTGAACTGACCTGCCTGCAGTTCAGAACTTTCACAAATAGAAAACATTTAGTGTGTCATCATATGAAAGACTGTCGAACTGCTGAGCAGCAAGAATCCTGCATCAAACAAACATTCCTCATCTAAAACTCCAGCTGCTGATCTCCTCACTTCCTAGATGTTTACAGACAGATGTGAAAAGAAAAGCAGAAGCTACAAAGTGGTGAACATCACCGTTTAGTTTTTTTATTAGGTGTTCTGTTACCATCAGATTTAAAATGAGCTCAGTTTCAATCTTTGATTTGTTGTTTATGTTCCAGTGCAAAGAAAATTTGGGTTTATGAAATTTATAAATAATTTATTTCTGCTTCTATTAACATTTTACACAACTCGCTATTTTTTGTTGTTTAATATTTTAGTTGTATTTAACTTTCAAAACCAACAAAACTAATGAATAAAAATATTCGTTTTTCTAAATCACAGAGAATCACGTTGCTCACCTTCAGCAGCTCGTCCTCCACGATGTCTCTGACCAGGTCCGGTCCCAGTCTTCTTGCCCTGCAGTTTAAGTTATCAGTGGAGATGGCGTATGGAGTCTCGGTAGCATCCAGCGCCCTCTCCAGCCGAGTCTTCAGCATCAGCAGGACCTCTGAGTCCGCCTGCAGCAGCTCGATGTGCCGCTGCAGCTCAGACTTCCAGTAATGGATTTCCTGCAGCCTCTCTCCCAGAAGACGTGTTCCGTCGGTCTGGGTCTTCAAAGTTGAGGTCTCTGTGTTCTGGCTCAGAGTTCTGGACTCCGTTTGGATGTTCTGGGCTTCGTGGTGGTCGGTACCGGCCTGTTCTAATATGGACTGGTAGTTGGAGAACCATTGATCCGGGGTGTATTTAGCTGAGCGGTACCCCGCTGTGGCTGAGCCTGAGGACGGCTGCAGGACGTCCTGCTCCAGAGGAGGATTTTTCTCCTGGATTCCCTGAGCCACAGCTCTGCTGTCATAGTGCGGTCGTGACACCAGAATTTCAGAGCTCATCTTCTAGCGCTTTGGTTTGAAGAATAATGATCTTTAATCTGATATATTTTGAGCACAAAAAAAACCTCCAGACCAAACATACAATAGCCTGTTTGTTAGTTGTTGCTTAGTTACATGTTGGAGCTTCTTTGGCTCATGTTACAGAAACTATCAGTTTCAGTCTTTAAATAGAGCAAAGAAGTGACATCATATCTAATCCACACTGACAAAAGAAGAAACTCAAATTAACAAGCTGAAAACTTTTCACCTAATCTCATAGACATTTAACCTGCTGTTAATGTGGAAAAGGCGACACACTGAGGGTCACCAGTCCATCACCGGGGCAACACTGAGGACCGTGAGAAGAATTGATATGTGCACAGAGAGAACATCCACTTCTACACACAAAAACCTCCAGCAGGATTTAAACCTGCTACTTTTTTACTGTAAAGAGACAATGTAAATTATCTGCTTCAATATGCAGCTGCATAGTAAATGTTTGTCTCACATAATGTGGAAAAAATGTATGTTTTATTTAATCAACATGATTTAAAAACAAAAAAAAAGGTTGCATAAAATCAATGAAACCTTTTTAATTGAATCAGAAACTCCAGCCTGGTTTCAATGAGACATCAGGCTGCAGTGGTGCACACTGGGAACTTTGTCATTTTAGGGAACTGCAGCTCCGACGTGTTCAGCTGTCTGAGGTTCAGTTTATATTTGCTTCATGTTGGTGTTTTTCTGTCACTATGTGGTGCACAAAGTTTTCTCTAACATTATGATACAAGCAGCTCTGACTTTAACTTGATTAACATTAAAATAGAAACAAACAGCTACAGTAACACAGTTATTTATTACATCTCAGTTAGTTCTAGTTTTAAGAAATATTTACTGACAGTTCAAAACATTTTCATTAAAATACCATAAAAAGCAAAATATATTTTTTTTACAGGATGGAAACTTAAAGAGCGACTAACCCCCCCTTCAGATAATGTCCTTGTCCAAACTGTCTTTTTTGATAAATGCTTCTAAAGGAGGTGGTGCCTGGGGACCAGCATATATGAGGGGTGGTAGACTAGGCTGGGATTGACATGTAGTACTACATACACAGCCAGCTGCCAGAGAGAGAGAGATTAAAATGGAGGAAGCTGCTTCCATGGAGCCGAACGGCCCTGATCTGTATTGTTTTGAGCTGATAGTTCCATGTGCAGCAGCTTAGCAGCATAAAATGAGTCTCTTCTCTTAGTGGTGCATTGTTGTTAGCCAGAGCGCTAAAGCTACTACTGTGTGACTCTGCTGTGTAGCAGAGAGGTGCCTGAGTAAATATGTTTGTGTAGGTTCTCATTCGTCCAGGACGTAGTCATCTTGTAAAAGGTTAGTAAAAACAACATGGACCGTTGTGTTTTTCTTGAAAATGTTTCGCCTTTCTTCCAAAAAGATTCTTCAGTTCTGGAACAATGATTGGGAGTAGCAGGAGACCATGAGACCATGTTGTTGAAGTCTTTGTGGTTCTGGAAATATGAGCTTTGACACTCCTCAAGATAAAATTATGTGCCATGTTTAACAAACAAGACGTGGTCGACTGATACATAAAATACCTGATATTTTAAAATCCCTCTAAACTCCTGAGTCACTGTTTGAGTTGTATCAAAAATCACTCAGACGTCTAATTCATTACAGAAGATCTCTTCATTGATCAGATGTTACTGTAGATTGGATTGATGTCATATTTCACACTGCTTAATGGATCTGAGGAGTTTATATGTTGTTCATCTTCCTGTAAACTGTAAATCTAAAAAGGAGAAAATAGTAAATATGAATCAGAGTGAATGAAACAAGAAATGTTTTAGATCTGTATCATCTTCTACTCACATCATTAATCTTCATCTCCACATCAGTATCAGTAGTGTTCAATACATTCATACTGACTCCATCAACTAAAACAAGAAAATAAAAGTTATTCCTTCTCTGTGTTTGTGTGTAAATGATCTGTGTAAAATGTACCTTTCAGTTTCTTTGATTTGTGTTTAAAAACCATCAAAAGGACAAAAGTTAAGATCAACAGTAGAACCAGGACTGCAGGCAGAACGTAAAATAAAGTCACATCTGGAGAGAAGAGAAGAGGAAACTAGTTGACATCATCTAAACCACTTCCAGTAAACACAGAGACGTACAATGACACAGTGGTTTTTTTACACATGTTGCATGTCGCTGTAACACTCTGAAGATAAATTCATGTTCCTTTTTTTTCTTTTCTTTTTTTTACATGGTAAAAGGAGGAAGGATATGAAGAAAGAAAGAAGAAGGTAGAAGGAAAGAAGGTGGGAGAGAGAGACACTAGAGATCTACTGAGAGACAAAAACAAGAGCAGAGACACCACAGCATCGAACAACATCTGCATTTAAACACTGGTAGTATAATAAAATATTTGTTTTGACGGGAACAACATTGGCATTATGTTAACATCTACCAGCCAATAGCTGGCAGAGTAGCGGGCACCATTGCGGGTTGTCTAATATGGTGAATACTTCGTAATATCGTGGCCGGTACTGTGCAGGGTGGCGAAGTTGGCAGATTTAGAAGCTGCTTTGGAGTGCTGGAGATTTTGTTGTCCTTCTTGGGAGAGGAGCGACCGGAGAGGATCAGGGGCCAGAGTGGGTTTGGGTGAGGAATTTACTGTGGTGTTTATGTTCCATATTCCACCTTTAACATCACAGGTTCACACTAACGTATACAACAGTCACATAACAAACAAACAAACAAACAAACACAAACCTACCTGCAGACTGATTCAGTGAAGTTAACACTGATGTTGGTGACGGTGATGGAAACTGTTCAGCAGTGATGGTGATCAGACTTACAGAGCTGCTCTGATTCAGAGAGACTGTCAGAAATAAAAATGTTNATGTTGCAAACGCTGTAAAACTCTGGAGATTAATTCATGTTCCTTTTTTTCTTTTCTTTTTTTACATGGTAAAAGGAGGAAGGATATGAAGAAAGAAGAAGGTAGAAGGAAAGAAGGTGGGAGAGAGAGACACTAGAGATCTACTGAGAGACAAAAACAAGAGCAGAGACACCACAGCATCGAACAACATCTGCATTTAAACACTGGTAGTATAATAAAATATTTGTTTTGACGGGAACAACACTGGCATTCCCTCTACAATATCGTGGCCGGTACTGTGCAGGGTGGTGAAGTTAACAGATTTAGAAGCTGCTTTGGAGTGCTGGAAATTTTGCTGTCCTTCTTGGGAGAGGAGCGACCGGAGAGGATCAGGGGCCAGAGTGGGTTTGGGTGAGGAATTTACTGTGGTGTTTATGTTCCATATTCCACCTTTAACATCACAGGTTCACACTAACGTATACAACAGTCACATAACAAACAAACAAACAAACACAAACCTACCTGCAGACTGATTCAGTGAAGTTAACACTGATGTTGGTGACGGTGATGGAAACTGTTCAGCAGTGATGGTGATCAGACTTACAGAGCTGCTCTGATTCAGAGAGACTGTCAGAAATAAAAATGTTGTTATTGTTTAAACATTTTGTAAACTTTTATTTCAGCTTTACCTTCTTGATCTTACCTACTAACAGCTGAATCTGTGTGTAGTTTTGAAAACTCTGCTGTGAGTCTGAACCACAGTAGTACGTTCCTGCATCAGCTGCTTCCAGTTCTGTGATGGTCACAGAGAAACAGCTGGAGGAAACATTGTGCAGCATGAACTTTGTTTGGTTTGTCATCATGTCTGTGCAGCTGTTGTGTTGATCTCCTTTACAGAAGAACTTCTTTTTATCTTTGTGTTGTGGAGGATGAGAACACTGTAAAGTTACTGGACGTCCCACAATGCCACTGATGTTATAGGACTTCATAATATATGGTCCTATAAAGGAAAAAATATTTAAAATAAAACTTTACTTTGTGTTTTTTAGTTGTACAGAAAACTTTGAACTTTTTGTTTTGAGTCTAATATGATTAAAAATAATGACCTTTGACCTCCAGTTCAGTTGCAGAGAAAACATCCAGTCCTGAGTTACTTTGGACGCCACAAAGATACGACCCAGAATCCTCCAGGGTCAGACTGGAAATGTTCACTGTGAAGATTCTGGAAGTTTTGTCATCACTGAGTGTGAACCGTCCGTTCTGTCTGGTGTTTGAGGTGATCAGTGCGTGCTGCAGACACGTGGAGGGCTGGTTTCCTCTGCAGATGTACTTCAGGTTGTTGTTGAGATCCTCAGACTCATACAGACACCTGATGGATACTGAACCTCCCACAGAACTTTGGATTTTAGTCCCTTTGTCACAGCATCTGTCTGTTAATGAGAAAAACAAACAAGTTTTCCATTTAATTTCCCCTTTTTAATATAAACTGATAAATCTGTTGAGCTTTCACATCATTAATATTGGTTAGAATGATGGTTAAGAACTTCAAATGTTACACTCTCAAATGTTCATCAAAATGTTACAGAACATAAAATAACACATTTTAAAGATAAATCATGGTTTCATTTTGCATCACAAAAAATAAAACAGTTTTTCAGTTTTTTTCATTGATTTGTCTCATTTTATTTATTTTTAATTAGCAGAAATATATTTTTTAAGAACTGGAAACAGACTTATTTACCTTTTCTTACTCTCAGTCTTACTTCTGTGTAGATATCAGGTCCAATTTTTTCCACTCCACACCAGTATGTTCCAGCATCACGAAGACGAAGATCAGAGATGGTCACTGTGAAGATTCTTGACTTTTTGTTGTCACTGATAAAATATTTATGCTTTTTTTTTTGTGAAGTTTTGATGAGAACCTCACAATGTTTTTTGTTGTTACACAGGTATTTTTTATATTCTTCATAACCCTGATCATATGGACAGGAAACCACGACACTTCGACCTTCATATCCGAACACGTTGATCACAGCAGCAGATCTGATCACACAACTACAAACAGCTGGACAGAGAATAAAACAAACAATGAATGAGTCTTTATATTTAATGACTGAATACCTGTACCTGAACCCACTTTATCACTGAAAAAGTTCCACTTTTAAAATCATTTTTAACATCTTAAAATATCCTCAGAAGCAACATGATCCCATTTCAGTCTCAGTGCACATCTGATTTACTGAGATGTTTCAGTTTATTTTTCAGAATATGAACTAAAAGACTAAAATCAGCCAAGAACCTGTTATGTTCACAAAATATATAATAGGATTAGAACTTACTGCTGATGATGAGCAGGTTCCACATTTTTAAGATCATGAGTAAAGCAAAAATGATTTCCAGCTTCTCTGTTGTGTCCCATAATGAGGAAATGGTTTAATGCTGTCAGTTCTGAGTGGGCGGGTTTCACACTTGAGATGCGTGCAGCATGGGCACAGATGGGGTGGGGGACGGGGGGGCATCCGTCCTCCCCAGTTTCAGATTGACCCTGATCCCCCCCTCCACTTATAAGGCTTCAAGATCCTTTTTCCCATTACATTGAATGAAGCGCGACGTAACCAGTCGAATCCAAAGACTGCAAAGGGTAAAAAAGCATTGTATTTATGTTTGTTTATCCATGTCCGTTCACTGTATAGTTTCAGTACATCTTGAAAATGGTGTGTACTTGTACTTGTATAGCGCTTTTCTTAAGTCATATGACTCGTAAAGTGCTTTACACTACAGTATGTCATTCATCTATTCACACATACACTCACACGTTTGGTAAAGATGATGGACAGAAGCTCTGATGATGAAAGGAGGACAGGTAAGAGTTTAATCCACAGGTCCAAACAGGTCCGTCTATTGTTCTGACTGGAGCCAAAAAAAAAAAACCATGAACTTCAACCACTGTTTTACACATTCTAACTCAAGAGTTCCTCCTAGTGGTGGAAATCACAGAAACAGCAACTTTAATCGTGGCAATAATAAAATAAATGTGGAGTCACACAACCTAAACTTCTACAGTTACATGTAAGATCTAATATTTCACTGGACTAACAGCAAACAACCAAAAAAATAAAAATAAAAAATGTACCCCCCCAAATTTGCATCAAAAACTATCTTGTGAAAGATGATTTTATTCACATGAACGTATTTAGAAAAAAAAAAATCAGCCTTTGGCAAAAACATTTTTTAAAGCGTCATTCAGTCCAAATAAAGAGAAAAAACGTTGTCTGTAATGACAGAAATACCTGACTGTATTGATCCAAACACTGATCAGCTTTTATCAATGAGTTTCTCAATGCAGGATAAAGTGGGGTGAAAATTTCTGTGTTAAATTCTAGTGAAGTCTGTTTGTCCTAAATATATATAACTTCAGAGCATCAGAACAAGAAGACATGAACTTTACTCTGGAAACTGTACAGACTTGAGGGTTCAGGTGTGAGAAACAGAAAGTCTTCATACACGCCTGTGGTTTAGTCAAGACGAGGTTTGGTTCACAAAATGCAGACGGCCAGTTGATGATTGGGTGGTACATCAAGCTCAGGGGCCTACAGCTGTTCTGTGGTCAGCAGAAGATGGGGGTGGAAATATCAGAAATTGTTTTGATTTATTTCTAACAGTTTCCACCCTTTTATTTCCAGTATGACTTGTTTTTAATGTTTAACATGATTCTCATCAAACAGTGGAACAAGGTACTAAAAATAAAGTAATTATACATCATCACAAAGACACTACAATATTCATTATTTTGAAGTTAGTCATTCTTAACTTCATAATTTTGTTTTCATCATTCTGTGATGTTTGATAGAGTTACAGTTTGAATCTTTAAATTAGTCATTTATGATTACTTTGTTAAATTTTATAAAATTATACAAGTTGAATCTTTAAATTGTTGTGGTTTATATTTTTACGCATTTTGGATTTCTAAGCTGCTCATTCTTAATTACTTTGAAATTCTGGTTAATCATTGTAATTATCAGTGATGGTTTGTAATCTTCCACAAACTGGATTTTATCAGAAATGATTTAAGCATGAGAAATTTGGATCTAAAATTTTATTTTAAGGATGTGTTTCCCCTTCGCCCATCCTCAGGAAAAAAGGCGGAGTCATTCACGCTTTCAGGGAAGAGCACATCCCATCAACGTTGGCTAACTGTTGTCTCAATTTCTAGCTCCGTGGCTCTCGCACACTTGCACCACTCTACAGATACCAGCAGAGGGCAAAACTGACTTTTTTATCAATTCTTTTTGTTCCACGTTAGTATTGAATGTGAAATCTACATCCAACCATTATGTACCCTGTCAGGATATTTTAATACCCCAAAGTTAAATAACTATCAAAAAGACCATCAGTCAGACACAGAGGTATGGTTTCAATGAGCTTTGCAAAGGAGAACACCCAACTGAGGTGTTGAGACGATTCTGATGTGTTCACCTTTGCATTGTCCTTTTATTCACAAAGACACCTCCCATCTGGATGGAGGAAGGGAGGGAAACAAGTGTGGGTCAGATAATGAAGTCAGAGTGTAGTAAACAAACACACAGTTGGATGGACAACAGTCACAGGTCGTAAACCAACTAGTTTCCAAGATAAACAGAAGCGTTGATTCAGGCCAGGTTGCTTTCAGTTCACTTACTCCTGCAGCATGACCTGTGACCTTTTACCAACATTGTAAAACCTTAAAATCTCCAACACACAGCTTGAATATAAAGAATGACTTAATTGTCTGGCTAAGCAGACTAGCAGTGTACTTCCATACTGAACGTTCTTCTTCTTCTGCACATCAACAGCTACACACATGCAAACACACACACACACACACACACACACACACACACACACACACACACACACACACACACACACTTGTGTGTGTTTTGTTATCCTTATGGGGACCGTCCATTGACTTCCATTGATTTTAGTAACTAGATTTATACCTAACCCAAACCCTTTTCCTAACCTTAACCATTACTGATCAATAACTAACCCTGAGACTAACTAAAACTCTATTCACACCATACCTATAAACCTAACCCCTAACCCTAGAAAGGGGAGTCCCCCTCATGGGGACCAGGCTTCGGTCCCCACAAGAACCCTCGGACCCCAGAAAGATAGTAAAAGTCAGGAAACGGGTCCCCAGGAGGTCAGAAATACAACCCCCCCCCATACACACAAATATATATTTTAAAATAGCTTATCCCAATGAGTCTACAGACTGTTCATGTTTATTAAGGCAGCAAAGCAGCAGCAAACAGAATCAGGTGAGTCCAGAAAACATCACAACAAAATCTTAAACAGTACGGAACAGAACAAAGTGCAACAGAGACAAAACAGCTGAAAGCAACATGAAGCAAACGAGGACAGCAGGTTAACTGGCAGGACTGAAGTCGCCTCTTGATCTAATGTTGTATCACCTGAAAGAAGAACTTTACCTCCACAGCAGCAACAAGTGACACATCTCACTGTTTACAACAGAGTTAACTGATCAAATGCCAGAACCTGATGCTGCCTGAGCCGAAAACAGGACACACACATATTGTACGTGCAGAGCTGTGTGTATGACGACTGATGATACACAGAAAATGAGCATCAATAAGAATGAGATGAAGGAAGACGGAGCTTGACTTATTTAATACACCATCAGCTGGTGAACCAGCAGGATGTCAAACAGCTTCTCTGCACAAGGTGTGAAAATGACAGATGAAATTTTCATCATGCAGCCAGACTGGAATCATAAACAGAATGTGTCACTTGACTGTTGCTAAATGAGTGTTGATGGGCAGCATACCACTTCCTGCTGATGTATCGAGTGTTTGTGTTTAGGTCTGTAATACCACCAAGTTGCAGTGAGTGTTCCTGTTCAGCTTCTGTTCCTTTTCTTTTTTTGTTCTTTGCTTTTTACAGATTTAAAAAAATCCTCATTTCACTAAACTGTAACTTTATGTTCAATTTGTAAATATCAGGTGAAATGACAAATCTTGAGTCTTAGAATTGAAAAAAAAACCCCAAGATAAACTAACACCAAATTCCTGGTTTAATTTTAACTTTAATTATTAGCTCACTTTTTCAGATATTTCAAATTTCCTGTTAAAACTTGATTTATTATTCAAGATACATCAAGCTGTTTGTCAGCTGTTAATGGAAACAGCTAATTTTTCACAAGTCTAATTCATTACAGAAGATCTCTTCATTGATCAGATGTTACTGTAGATTGGATTGATGTTATATTTCACACTGCTTAATGGATCTGAGGAGTTTATATGTTGTTCATCTTCCTGTAAACTGTAAATCTAAAAAGGAGAAAATAGTAAATATGAATCAGAGTGAATGAAACAAGAAATGTTTTAGATCTGTATCATCTTCAACTCACATCATTAATCTTCATCTCCACATCAGTATCAGTAGTGTTCAATACATTCATACTGACTCCATCAACTAAAACAAGAAAATAAAAGTTATTCCTTCTCTGTGTTTGTGTGTAAATGATCTGTGTAAAATGTACCTTTCAGTTTCTTTGATTTGTGTTTAAAAACCATCAAAAGGACAAAAGTTAAGATCAACAGTAGAACCAGGACTGCAGGCAGAACGTAAAATAAAGTCACATCTGGAGAGAAGAGAAGAGGAAACTAGTTGACATCATCTAAACCACTTCCAGTAAACACAGAGACGTACAATGACACAGTGTGTTTATCTCAGACATGTTGCATGTCGCTGTAAAACTCTGGAGATTAATTCATGTTCCTTTTTTTCTTTTCTTTTTTTACATGGTAAAAGGAGGAAGGATATGAAGAAAGAAGAAGGTAGAAGGAAAGAAGGTGGGAGAGAGAGACACTAGAGATCTACTGAGAGACAAAAACAAGAGCAGAGACACCACAGCATCGAACAACATCTGCATTCAAACACTGGTAGTATAATAAAATATTTGTTTTGACGGGAACAACATTGGCATTATGTTAACATCTACCAGCCAATAGCTGGCAGAGTAGCGGGCACCATTGCGGGTTGTCTAATATGGTGAATACTTCGTAATATCGTGGCCGGTACTGTGCAGGGTGGCGAAGTTGGCAGATTTAGAAGCTGCTTTGGAGTGCTGGAGATTTTGTTGTCCTTCTTGGGAGAGGAGCGACCGGAGAGGATCAGGGGCCAGAGTGGGTTTGGGTGAGGAATTTACTGTGGTGTTTATGTTCCATATTCCACCTTTAACATCACAGGTTCACACTAACGTGTACAACAGTCACATAAACAAACACAAACCTACCTGCAGACTGATTCAGTGAAGTTAACACTGATGTTGGTGACGGTGATGGAAACTGTTCAGCAGTGATGGTGATCAGACTTACAGAGCTGCTCTGATTCAGAGAGACTGTCAGAAATAAAAATGTTGTTATTGTTTAAACATTTTGTAAACTTTTATTTCAGCTTTACCTTCTTGATCTTACCTACTAACAGCTGAATCTGTGTGTAGTTTTGAAAACTCAGCTGTGAGTCTGAACCACAGTAGTACGTTCCTGCATCAGCTGCTTCCAGTTCTGTGATGGTCACAGAGAAACAGCTGGAGGAAACATTGTGCAGCATGAACTTTGTTTGGTTTGTCATCATGTCTGTGCAGCTGTTGTGTTGATCTCCTTTACAGAAGAACTTCTTTTTATCTTTGTGTTGTGGAGGATGAGAACACTGTAAAGTTACTGGACGTCCCACAATGCCACTGATGTTATAGGACTTCATAATATATGGTCCTATAAAGGAAAAAATATTTAAAATAAAATTTTACTTTGTGTTTTTTAGTTGTACAGAAAACTTTGAACTTTTTGTTTTGAGTCTAATATGATTAAAAATAATGACCTTTGACCTCCAGTTCAGTTTCAGAGAAAACATCCAGTCCTGAGTTACTTTGGACTCCACAAAGATACGACCCAGAATCCTCCAGGGTCAGACTGGAAAAGTTCACTGTGAAGATTCTTAAAGTTTTGTCATCACTGAGTGTGAACCGTCCGTTCTGTCTGGTGTTTGAGGTGATCAGTGCGTGCTGCAGACACGTGGACGGCTGGTTTCCTCTGCAGATGTACTTCAGGTTGTTGTTGAGATCCTCAGACTCATACAGACACCTGATGGAAACTGAACCTCCCACAGAACTTTGAAGTTTAGTCGCTTTGTCACAGCATCTGTCTGTTAATGAGAAAAACACTTTGAACCAGAACAAACTTTGACACAAATAATTAATCAAAAAGAAATTCAGATTATACAGAGAATTTCCATATAATTGTGCCAATTATAAAAAAAATGTGTTTCAAAGTCTGTACTAATATTTAAACCCAGTTTTTACATCAATTTTAGTAGAGAAGGGAGATTTTCTGGTGTTCTTGGTTACTTCAGGTTCATATACACAAGAATGTCACAGTGACAAATAAGTAGAATTTAATTTCATGCCAGAATGTATCAACATCTGGAGGCTCTGCCTTTAACATGGATTTATGACTGATAGGAAAGATAAGAAACTCTCAGACCTCTGGTCTCCATCAGACCTCTGGTCTACATCAGACCTCTGGTCTACATCAGACCTCTGGTCTTCATCAGACCTCTGGTCTACATCAGACCTCTGTTCTACATCAGACCTCTGGTCTACATCAGACCTCTGGTCTACANTCAGGTTGTTGTTGAGATCCTCAGACTCATACAGACACCTGATGGAAACTGAACCTCCCACAGAACTTTGAAGTTTAGTCGCTTTGTCACAGCATCTGTCTGTTAATGAGAAAAACACTTTGAACCAGAACAAACTTTGACACAAATAATTAATCAAAAAGAAATTCAGATTATACAGAGAATTTCCATATAATTGTGCCAATTATGAAAAAATGTGTTTCAGAGTCTGTATTAATATTTAAACCCAGTTTTTACATCAATTTTAGTAGAGGAGGGAGATTTTCTGGTGTTCTTGGTTACTTCAGGTTCATATACACAAGAATGTCACAGTGACAAATAAGTAGAATTTAATTTCATGCCAGAATGTATCAACATCTGGAGGCTCTGCCTTTAACATGGATTTATTGACTGATAGGAAAAATAAGAAACTGTCAGACCTCTGGTCTTCATCAGACCTCTGGTCTACATCAGACCTCTGGTCTACATCAGACCTCTGGTCTTCATCAGACCTCTGGTCTACATCAGACCTCTGGTCTACATCAGACTCCTGGGTGTCAGGCAAGAATCTCTTGAAGACAATAATCTGTAATCTCCAGTTTAGTCTCAACAATCTGAAATTAAGTTATAATAATTTGCTGGTGTGACATGCTTGTGCATGTGAACCTGAAGTAACCAAGAACACCAGAAAATTTCCCACAATTGGTAGTCTATAACGTTTAGCATTGAACTCACTGAATTATTCATATCTTACATAATAAATATTAATATAAAAATATATATTTTTCATTTAAAATATGATCCAGATTAAATTCAAAAGTATTTAGTTTTTCATCAGTGTAACTTGTTTCTTGTGTTGGATTTAGTTCAGATTAAATTTTATCTGAAGCATGAAAACAACTAAAATCACTTACCTTGTTTTACTATCAGTCTTATTTCAGTATATATATCAAACATAATCCACCTGGACACTCCACACTTGTATGTTCCAGCATCGTGAAGATGGAGATCAGAGATGGTCGCATTGAAGAAACTTCTGACTTTATTATCATAGACTGAATATTTTTCATTTTTTTCTTGGGATGTTGTAATAAGAATGTCACTGTCACCACATTTGTTCCTACACAGATACTTTTCATTAGATGCATAATATGAGTCATATGAACAGAGAATGTTTACATGTCTGCCTTCATATCCAAACACGATGGTCGCATGTGCAGCACTCATCACACAGATCAGAGCAGCTGGAAAAAATGTCAACAACAACAACATATGTCAATTTAATCATTTTTAGGAGTGAAAACCAGAACCTGAGAAGAAAATACTTCCCCACTTTATTTATTTTAGTTATTTATTTGTAAGTTTTTATCCCTCTGTGCACATTTCAGTCTCAGTCTCAGAAGATATTTACGAAAGATCTGATTAGATAAAAACTTACTGCACACGATCAGCAGGTTTGGATGTTTCCACATCTTTCAGTTCTTCAAGAGTAAAACAGAAATAATTTCCAGATACTGTGTGAAACATTTACAGGAAGCAACAGTGTGACTTTTCTTGTTACAACTGGGCGGATGAATCTCACAGACCACATATATATGACGATACATCACTAACACACAGGCAGGGCTCATTAGCTCAATAGGTCAACAACACATCTTTCATATAGTACGTTCAAGTATTTGGTGGCCTCTGGTGGCAAATTTGTGTAATCCAGTTAATAAAAATATCTAAATCTAAAAACAACCAACTTTCTGACAAACCCAAATATTTAATCACTTTTATTCTCCACATGGAAAGGGAAACTAGAAAATTGTTAACTCACATTAACAAGTCACAAACTTTTACCCACTTTCATTGAAAGACAGTCTGTGGATGTAAATTCTTAGTTTGCCACATTTAGGTAAAATATTCTGAACACAAGTCAAATAAACATTCTCACTTTTTCTTTGTTGGAAAAAGCAACTTTTTTTTCTAGCATGTATGAATAATGCTGAAATATTGTATTTGTCTCATTTGTTCATATTTTGTACCTGCCCAGTCCTGTTCAGGGGAACAGAAGCAGCAACCTGCTGTTAATGTGGAAAAGGCGACACATTGAGGGTCACCAGTCCATCACTGGGGCAACACTGACGACCATGGGAAGAACTGATATGTGCACAGAGAGAACATCCACTTCTACACACAAAAACCTCCATCAGGATTTAAACCTGCAACTTTTTTACTGTAAAGAGAGAATGTAAACTCTCTGCTTCAATATGCAGCTCCATAGTAAATATTTGTCTCACATAATGTGGAAAAAATTTGTTTTTATTTAATCAAAATGATTTCAAACCAGCATTAAAAAGCACTTTGCATAATATCAATATAGAACCTTTTTAAATGAATTAAAAGTTGTTCATATTACCAGTTAAAATGCGACCTGAATGTTACTTGCTGTCTGAACGTAATGTGTCACGCATGCACAGTAGAGGGAACAGTGACGCCACAGACATATTTAGCTCAGATACTTTTTATTTTTCTTTGACATTGGAGCCCAGTTTGTTTAATCCTGCTCTCTGCCATTTCTTTGGAAATGTTTTAAAAAACTGATTTAGGACCACATGCTCAAGTGGCCTGGGTCACGTTTGAAAAAAATTGGATCCGTCATTCAGAGTGTCATAAAAAAATCAGATTTGGGTCACTTCAGCCTGCAGTCTGAACGTAGCCTTAGAAACTCCAGCCTGGTTTCAATGAGACATCAGGCTGCAGTGGTGCACACTGGGAACTTTGTCATTTTAAGGAACTTTTCACGCTATGATATTCTCTCATATATCATCCTGCATGACAGTATGGGTCCAGTCCACTCTCTCAGCCACTAAACACATTAGATCACTATGCACCCGCTTCCATCACTGCAAAATTCTTTAAAAGTATAAATTGTTAAGCTTTGAAAGCTTTAGCGATTTATGTTTTCTCAAACTAACTTGTCTCAATAATCTTCTACCCGAGCCTCTCAGTTCATTTATACAAAGACAAAACAGTAACAGAGTCACCAGAGGCTTCATCAATAACAACTATACAGTTAGTCTCTGTAAGCAGCTGGTCAGTCTGCATCTATGATTTGGCTAAAATTTGAGATTTGTTTCACATGTTATAGTAGTAAATGTAAAAATCTTCAGAAATAGGCCTCGAGGAAGACCAACAATACATGGATGTAGTGAAGGAGGTCATGCAGTTGGTTGCTGTGAGAGATGATGATGAAGATGGAGACAGATGACTTGCTGTGGCGACTCCTGCAGGGAGAAGCCGAAAGGAAAAGAAGGGCCTATGAACAAATAATAACCCGCCCCCCAAAAAAAAAGAAAGAAAAAAAAAAAAAAGAAAATACAAAAACAAAAACAAAATCTAAACGTGTCTCAATGTTTGATACATTCTTTATTTTCCATGGGTTTTATAAAATAACTCATTACAGTAGAGTTCCTCTGCAGTTATGTTTCCATATTCATGTTCTTCTTCTTCTGCACCTTTAAAGTTGTAGCCAGTGCTCTGTTGTTTGGAGCTTCCCAGCTGTGAATCCATAATTACAGCCCTGGGATTTTCATAAGCCTAAAAAACAGAAACATATTATTTATTACAAAGATTATTATTTTTCATGTAAAAATGTTAAAACACACTGACAGTTTATGTTTATGATAAATTCAGTACGTTATATTTTCTACGTGAACAACAGAGCTCAAAACTGTTTGCGGTCATCAGACATTTTATTGTCAGAGTTAACGAATCGAAGAACTACTGAGAACCATTTTGATACTTCAGCAAATTACAGCAGCCTGGTGCATCTGTTTGTCAGTTTGAATTTCTTAGTGACTTTGAATGAAGTTCTCATTGGGTTGATCATTTTCATCAAATGTAATAAAAAGATTATTTGTCATGTGAATTAAAATAATTTTTAATAGGCTGCATTTAAAGATTTTCTCATAAAAAAATGTCATATTAAAGTTCTAAATAGACAAAGACAATGCAGTAAAACGATTAAACTATGTTCATATTAAAATGATCAGAGCGATCTCTTGTCTCATGACTTCCCTTGGAGTTTTCTTACATCTGCTGCATCCGCCACTTCCTGTTTGTCTACAGCTTTGCATTTTTTACCATCTCTGATGACTTCTGGATCTGGAAAAAACAAGGCAAAATAACATAAAAAAGATAAACAATGTATGTGTTTACTTTAATAGAGAGTTGAGAAAGCAAAAAAGTCACCTTTCGCTTTAAAATATCTGCACTTGTAAATTATAACCAGGACACATGTCAGTGTCAGCAGAACCACAGCAGGAACAGCAAAGAGCACATAAAAAACTGCACCTGAAATTAAAAAAACAAGTTAAAATTAACTGAAATACTCAACACTGTGTAAAAGTTTTAGGCTGTTTGAAAAGATACTATAAAAAGTAGATCAAGAACAACAACAATTTTTGTGTAAGCGATGTTCAGTAAGTGAGTTGAACATTGGTTACTCAATAATCTAGAACCACAACGATTAAAGATTAAATCATCCTTTTAAAGTGTTATAATTTACACCAGAAGCTTTCTGATCTAAAGCTGTCAGGAAGATAACAAATAAACACAAACGTGTGAGTTTACCAGACTCGTGTGGTGATGGTGTCGATGATGTCACATGTTCAGCAGTCTTGGTTGAAGTCACAGTGTTGGTTGGCTGTGAAGTGACTGTCAGAGAAAACACAGAAAATCCCATTTCACTGTTGTTTTCTAGTATTTTAAATTGTCACAAGTTACAGTTCTCCTGTTGTACTCATTAAAATATAAAGTAAACTAATAACCTCTTACCATTAACTACCAGTTCAGTTGCAGAGAAAACATCCAGTCCTGAGTTACTTTGGACGCCACAAAGATACGACCCAGAATCCTCCAGGGTCAGACTGGAAATGTTCACTGTGAAGATTCTTGAAGTTTTGTCATCACTGAGTGTGAACCGTCCGTTCTGTCTGGTGTTTGAGGTGATCAGTGCGTGCTGCAGACACGTGGAGGGCTGGTTTCCTCTGCAGATGTACTTCAGGTTGTTGTTGAGATCCTCAGACTCATACAGACACCTGATGGAAACTGAACCTCCCACAGAACTTTGGATTTTAGTCACTTTGTCACAGCATCTGTCTGTTAATGAAAAAAACACTTTGAACTAGAACAAACTTTGACACAAATAATTCATCAAAAAGAAATTCAGATTATACAGAGAATTTCCATATAATTGGGCCAATTATATAAAAAATGTGTCTCAAAGTCTGTATTTATATTTAAAACCAGTTTTTACATCAATTTTAGTAGAGGAGGGAGATTTTCTGGTGTTCTTGGTTACTTCAGGTTCATATACACAAGAATGTCACAGTGACAAATAAGTAGAATTTAATTTCATGCCAGAATGTATCAACATCTGGAGGCTCTGCCTTTAACATGGATTTATTGACTTTTTTGGTCAGACTGATAAGTAACTCTCAGACCTCTGGTCTTCATCAGACCTCTGGTCTACATCAGACCTCTGGTCTACATCAGACCTCTGGTCTTCATCAGACTCCTGGGTGTCAGGCAAGAATCTCTTGAAGACAATAATCTGTAATCTCCAGTTTAGTCTCAGCAATCTGAAATTAAGGTATAATAATTTGTTGGTGTGACATGCTTGTGCATGTGAACCTGAAGTAACCAAGAACACCAGAAAATCTCCCACAACTTGTGGTTTTAGCATTGAACTCACTGAATTATTCATATCTTACATAATAAATATTAAAATAAAAATATATATTTTTCATTTAAAATATGATGCAGATTAAATCCAAAAGTATTTAGTTTTTCATCAGTGTAACTTGTTTCTTGTGTTGGATTTAGTTCAGATTAAATTTTATCTGAAACATGAACGTTTAGACAAATTATTCATTAAAAAGGAAATTCAGATTATTCAGAGAATTTTCAGTATCATTATATTCATCAGATAAAAATTGGGTCCCAATTCTGAGACATATACTGATATTTAAATGCACTTTTTACATCAAAATCAGTAAAAAAGTAGTCTCTATCTTTTAATACATAAATCATAGAAGTATTCATATTTTACAGACTAAATATCAAAAGAGAACCTGTTTTTCAGCTTCATTTAACATATAATGCAGAATAAAACCAAAAGTATTTAGTTTCCAGCAGTTTCACTTGTTTCTTGTCTTGATTTGATTTTTTGATAATTTTGCCAGACAGGAGGGCTGGAGGAAGACCAAACTGAAGATATATGGATGTAGTGACGGAGGACATGAAGATGGTTGGTGTGAGAGAAGAAGATGCAGAGGACATGGGAGATGGATGACTTGCTGTGGCGACTACTAAAAGGAAGTTTTGAGATGTGAACACAATTACATTCACTTACCTTGTTTTACTATCAGTCTTATTTCAGTATATATGTCAAATATAATCCACCTGGACACTCCACACTTGTATGTTCCAGCATCATGAAGATGGAGATCAGAGATGGTCGCATTGAAGAAACTTCTGACTTTATTATCATAGATTGACTATTTTTCATTTTTTTCTTGGGATGTTGTAATAAGAATGTCACTGTCACCACATTTGTTCCTACACAGATACTTTTCATTAGATGCATAATATGAGTCATATGAACAGTGAATGTTTACATGACTGTCTTCATATCCAAACACGGTGGTCGCATGTGCAGCACTCATCACACAGATCAGAGCAGCTGGAAAAAACAAACAGTATTTATGCCTTCGCAGTAAATCCACTTTGACCTAAACATGACATGACTTTTAATATGCTAACATGAAATGTTTGTTTCATAAGATCAAATAATAGAACTTACTGCACGGGATGTACAGAACATGTTGAAGAAACATTTTTGTTTTTCTGAAATAAAAAACAAACAAACAAACAAACAAACAAACAAACAAACAAACAAACAAACAAACAACTAAACAAATAAACAAATAAACAAACAAACAAACAAACAAACAAACAAACAAACAAATAAATAAATAAATAAATAAATAAATAAATAAATAAATAAATAAGAAAAGAAACAGTTTGCTGAATTTCTATCACATATTTTCCAGTATCAGTATTTTTTATAGATACTTTTAATACACATGTGTTTATGATTATGCACCATCAGGGTTATAAGTGGAACCCTGTGGCCACTCCCCCTAACTGTCCAACCAATCAGCATGGCTCACTATGTAGTTGAGTTGTTGGTTTTTCTAGCTGCTCTTGCAACCTATCAAACAATAACTGAACTAAACAAATTTACATGTGCACAAAAATAAAAACAGGTTTTTGATGTGAACGTTCATTAACAACTGACCTTTAAATCATCAAGTATGGAGACCTGCTTAAAATGCTTGAAAGTGGGATTTAAATTTAATGTAAGAACAATCAATCTGGTTCTCAACCAGAAACTAATACAGTAACAACTCCGTGTTGGGCATCAACATCTGCAGCAGGTAGAGGAGTTCAGTTTACTCTGATGAGTCTTGTTAATTAGAGATGGTAGAACTAAGCAGGAAGTTGATAAGTGGATTGAAACAGCATCTACAGTGACATGAACACTTTACTAATCTGTTGTGGTACATACAACAAACTATTCACATTCCTTCTATAATTTTCCATGTTTCTAAACATATATTTTCACAAACCAATAAAAATGAAACAGTTCAAATTATGTATGCAGTCCTCAACATCGCTTTAGGCTTCTACACTGACTCTCATCTGTGGTAATAAACTGCAGGTAATAACTGAAAGAATGAACTCATGGACACAAGTAGCTGAGATAAACTTCCTCTGCAGAGGAGTTGGACTCACTTTTAGCTGCTCTGAGTTTTTTTTTTGTTGCTCCTCCTTGTGAAAAGGAGCCATTTTAGGTGATATGCTGGACACGTTCCACCACGAGGAGACCTAATTGTAAAGGCGATACCTCACAGCTGGACGGGGAATGTGGTGTAGTTCCTCCAGGTTAATAATAATTAAATTGGAGTAAATTCATCAGCTATTTTCTTTATAAATCATCAAACAAAGAAAATAGTTCAACTGATTCAACTTCCTGTTACACCTTCAAAAGCTCAGACTCTCAAACCAGGGTCAGTTTTATCTGTTTTAATTATATAAAACTAATTATGTTTTTGGTTGGACAGATTTGGGGTGGTCAGGGACTTAATGACTAACTTTTTACATTATATTCTGCTTTTCTTCTTCTCGCCACACAGAGGACAAAAAAAATAAACTCAGTCCATCAAAAGAATTCAGCTGAGACCATCATGTGTTGTTCATATACGGTACAAAAAGTCCTAATTAATTAAATAACTAAACAAAATACGTTGTGGTAACTAGTGACTCTAAATACAAATAATTAGTGAGTTTGAAAAAAAATCCCCTAATCTTCACACGAACATTTCAAAATGACAAATTTTGCTTAAACAAATTTTATAGCAGTTCAGGATGCCTAATAATAAACACAGTAAAGTCAAAGAACCTTTATTCTATTACAAAGACAAGTTGTATTTGATTAAATCAAAATAAACTTACTGCAGAAGGTGAACTGGAGGTTTGAGAACGACAGAACAGATAACAGAGAACAACCTGTAACTACTGATGATCTTATTTAACACTGAAACAGGAAACTGGTGGTTAGACCCTCTGCCCGTTATACGCTGGTTTATTATTAGCATCTTAAAACAAAAAAAATGTGTAGTTTATGTAGAAAGGTAAATAACTCAATTAGACAATGTTTAAATTATTATTTTTATGAAGTCTCTTGTGTTTATGTTGTTTATAAATGAGCTGAGTTACAGATAAAATGATAAATGTTGAAGTTTGAAAGGATTTCTGCAGTTAGAAAGGTGTCAGGTTGTTTGATTTTAAAATGCTGCATAAAATATTTTGATGAAAAAAGTTGTTTCCTGCAGGAACATGATGCAGGTGTTTTTATAACAGAAACAGAAGCAAAACTTTGTCTCATGTAATTAGTTATTGTGGATGTTTTTCTGCTCAGTAGAATAAACATTTCATGAGAAATGGTTGTTGCTAATCTTTCAGCCACAGAATCTCTGTGTACTGTGTGTGTGTTCTTGTTTTTCTATCCTACTGAGGACCAGTTTTGAGATATTTACTATCCTTCTAGGGACAGAGTGTTCTTGTGGGGACCGAAGCCTGGTCCCCATAAGGGGGACTCCCCTTTTTAGGGTTAGGGGTTAGGTTTATAGGTATGGTGTGAATAGAGTTTTAGTTAGTCTTAGGGTTAGTTATAGATCAGTAATGGTTAAGGTTAGTAAAAGGGTTTGGGTTAGGTATAAATCTAGTTACTAAAATCAATGGAAGTCAATGGACGGTCCCCATAAGGATAGCAAAACAAACTTGTGGGTGTGTGTGTGTGTGTGTGTGTGGGGGTGTGTGTGTGTGTGTGTGTGTGTGTGTGTGTGTGTGTGTGTGTGTGTGTGTGTGTGTGGGTTTGTATTTCTGACCTCCTGGGGACCCGTTTCCTGACTTTTACTATCTTTCTGGGGTCCGAGGGTTCTTGTGGGGACCGAAGCCTGGTCCCCATGAGGGGGACTCCCCTGTTTAGGGTTAGGGGTTATAGGTATGGTGTGAATAGAGTTTTAGTTAGTCTTAGGGTTAGTTATAGATCAGTAATGGTTAAGGTTAGTAAAAGGGTTAGGGTTAGGTATAAATCTAGTTACTAAAATCAATGGAAGTCAATGGACGGTCCCCATAAGGATAACAAAACAAACTTGTGTGTGTGTATGTGTGTGTGTGTGTGTGGGTGGTGGGGGCTTTTATTGTTTAGTAGAAACATCAGTTTTGTTTTGGGCTTTTTTTTGTTTATCACCATCTCTGTAAGACTGTGCTGACGATGAAAAGGAAACTTTTTTTTTTTTAAAGATTGTGTTTGATAAGATCAACAAATGTGTGAAAACCTCATTCAGCCAGTATACATGAGCAAATGCATCTTGCCATTTGACAGTATACAAAAGTATAAAAAAACATTTTATACATACTATAAAACTACAATAACACAAATTCTATCATTTTTCCACCCTCCTGAATGTTTCATAGCCGTGCACCACCAAAACCTGGACTGAAACCAAAGACCTTGACAGCCTTTAAGCCAGCAGGGCATGATAGTGAGAAATTATTATAATAAAAAATACAGTATATGCTGGGATAAGGTAATTAGTGACCAAGGAGCAGCCGAGGAGGAAGGAACTTATCAGGATGACAACATGTGGCAGAATAAGCAGGTTGAGGAGCTGCAGAAAACCTGATACAACAAAGAACAATTCAATAAAAACCAGAAAAACATGGACTGTAACAAAGATACTGTAAACAGAACTGAGATTATAAGAACACTCATTTATAAATCTCAACCTATAAAACCATGAAAGAACTCTAAGAGGATCCAGTCAGATGTTTGTAACTAATTTAATCACAGAGAACATTAACTGATGTTATGACCCATGTTGGGAGAACGTTGTTTACTGTGTGTTCTCTGTGTTCGCTTGTATGATTTCATTTCTTTTATGACGTTTTTGCTGCAGCAATTTAGTGTAACACCATCACATCACCAACAGAGGGCGTTGTTGTTTTGTTTAGGTCAGTTCATTCACGTCCTCACCTTGTCCTCCCAGTCAGTAGATGTCCTGCACCTGGGGGTTATTCCACCAAGCGAGCTTAACAAATTGAGGCTTCCGGAGAAAAGCCTCGCTTGACTTAGTCAAACATCTCACACCTGGCTCAGTAGGTTACACGAATGACGCTCAGGTGAATTAAATTCTCACTAACTCAAGCGACGCTCAAGCCAGGCTGAGTAAGCGCTGTCACTATTTCCTAAAAATCTAAAAGCAAGGACATCAAATTAAATCAGGGTAACTAATTACATTTAAGCATTCTGTGTTATTAATGTTCCGACTACAGATTTTGATGCTGCAGCATTTTTTGGTGAATTTGATGTAATAACGAAGCATCACCAGCAGAGGGCTCACTTTGTTGCAGAGGAATATCTTCACACATCCATTTCTTTTCTGTACCATCTCCACGACCTACTTTAATATTTGTTCTTCTAGATCCAGGGCCACCGAGACACCCACTTTGATTATAATCACTGCTGTTTGTGACATCATTAGAATAATAATTCTTTATGGAAAAACGTCTTCAAAGAAGACCAGGAGATGCTAGAACATGATTGAAGAATTATTGACTGAAGCATCTGGTTCAATATGCATTGATGTACACTTCCACTTATCACTGTATTTAAAATGAAAGTTAAAAAAAAAAAAAACTTTTCTCATTTCCAGCATTTACAGGCAGGTAACTTTCAATTAAATTTTTAATAAAAATATCTGCAAGTAAAATGGTTTATTTACAATTGAAAAAACAGATATTTAAATTTAATGCATATATTTATGTTAACGGTACTTTAGTATGAAGATAAACAAGTTTGGATAACAAAGTTTTCAGAAAGACAAGAACAAGTTTCAGCTTCTCATTAACATGATCATTTCTGTACTTGACACGCCCTTTATTTCCTGTGGATTTTTAAAAGAGCTGATTACAGTAGATTTCTTCATTTGTGATGTTTCCATATTCTGGTTCATTTCTAACGTCACGTTGTTTGAAGGTTCTCTGCTGTGAATCCATCCTAAAGTCATTTTCATAAGTCTGAAAAAAGAAGAGAATACAACAGAACTGGACACGTCACATGTACATTTAGAAACACTCGTACATATTAAAGCTTTACACTTCGGTTTTCTTACATCAGCTGCACTCGTCATTTCCAGAGACTCTAAAGCTTCAAGTTTGTTTCCACGAGTTACGACTTCTGATTCTGGAAAAAAAAGGATCAAATTAAGAACGACACATTTGTTTGTGTTTTTTTTTTAAGAAACGTAATAAATCACCTTTTACATTGTTACATTTCCGTTTGCAAACTTTTACCAGAACCAACATCAGTATCAGCAGCACCAGAGCAGGTACAGCAAGAACTTCATAAGGAACTTTTCCTGAAAACCAAAATTAAAGTTAAATATAAAATAAATAACTTCCTCAAACATGTTTATTACTCGTCATTACTTCAGTAAAGTAGTGGTCAGTCTTTAAACTGGGAACATCTTGACCTGGTAGAACTAGAGGAAGTACCGTGTTCTGATAAAACAACAAGTGTTAAAAATTCAAGAGAAAATTTTTGGTTGACATTTTTAATAAGCAAATATAAAACTATCAGGGCTTTGAGTTTGTTTTTGTTTTGTTTCCTTGATTCTCCTGTGAGGTGGCAGGAGTTCAGATGGTAGAGCAGGTTGTCTGGTGTCAGGTCCACACTTCATCTGGAAATCATTTCTTTACCGTTGTGTCCTTGAGCAACACACTTTGCCAGTTTGGTGTCGTCCGTATCTGGCAGCCCCCCGTCTGTCACTGTGTGTCACATGACAGCTGTGGCTACAATCTTCTTCTTCTTTCATCTGCTCCATTCAGGAGTCTCCACAGCAAGTCTTCCGTCTCAATCTGTCCTCTGGATCTTCTTCTCTCACACTCACCAACCTAATGTCCTTCTTCACTACATCCATATGTCTCCTCTTTTGTCTTCCTCTAGACCTCCTGTCTGGTAGTTCCCACCTCAGCATCCTTTTCTCAATAAACCCACTATCTCTCCTCTGGACATGTCCAAACCATCTCAGTCTCTCTGACTTTATCTCTGAAACATCTAACATGTATCATCCCTCTGATGGACTCGTTCCTGATCCTGTCCGTCCTCGTCGCTCCCAAAGAACCTCAAGCTGTGGCTACGTGTAGTTTATCACCACCAAATGTTTATATGAACTGTCTGACTTAAACAATGAGCTACACAAGCACACGCCATTTTTATTTTGTTTTTCCTGTTTCTCATATCATGTCTCAGGTTTTATATTTTAATCAGGTTTTTTCATGGTTTGTTTTATGTAGTGAGTTTCTGTCTGCCAGTTTTTGTCCCATGTGAGTTTACATTTAGAACCTCATTATTTCCTTCATGTTTTAGATTCTACTAAGTTTTTAAAATTTAAAATTGAGATGTAAAAGAAAGAAAAAACATTTAGGAAAAACTGCAAATTAACTTGTTTTGAAAGTTCATTTAATGCTTTGAACTATATTTTAATCACCATGAAACACAGGTTTATGATCTATATTTTTTAAGATGCTATTGTGAAATAGTAAAAACACTCATAGTTGTCTTGAAACTTGTTATAACGCCTTTAGTTTACCCACTTCTCCAAAAAGCAGAGATGTGGTGGCACTGTATGGGCTGAACATGAGAACATGAGATCTGTACACATCACTGTGGCTTGATATTTGAGAATCTAAAGAACATTTTGTTTCCTTTAAGTCTCATTCTAACTGGACATGAAGGTGATGGAGGCTCCAGCCTGTATGAAGGATGGAGACACATTCTGCTCTGCAGCAGTGGAATCTCGTCTTGTTTGGAAACAACTTGTTAATCAATCTGAAAAGTTTGAATTTAGGAATAAGTTTTAGTCTCTGAAAGATAATTTTAATATAACTCAGAATCAGAGCTGGTCTGCAGAAGGAGGTTTTACATGATGCTGTTTGAACCAACAATAAGTCATGTTCAGTAAGTGAGTTGAACATTGGTTACCCAATAATCTAGAACCACAACACTGAGATTAAATCATCCTTTTAAAGTGTTATAATTTACACCAGAAGCTTTCTGATCTAAAGCTGTCAGGAAGATAACAAATAAACACAAACGTGTGAGTTTACCAGACTCGTGTGGTGATGGTGTCGATGATGTCACATGTTCAGCAGTCTTGGTTGAAGTCACAGTGTTGGTTGGCTGTGAAGTGACTGTCAGAGAAAACACAGAAAATCCCATTTCACTGTTGTTTTCTAGTATTTTAAATTGTCACAAGTTACAGTTCTCCTGTTGTACTCATTAAAATATAAAGTAAACTAATAACCTCTTACCATTAACTACCAGTTCAGTTGCAGAGAAAACATCCAGTCCTGAGTTACTTTGGACGCCACAAAGATACGACCCAGAATCCTCCAGGGTCAGACTGGAAAAGTTCACTGTGAAGATTCTTGAAGTTTTGTCATCACTGAGTGTGAACCGTCCGTTCTGTCTGGTGTTTGAGGTGATCAGTGCGTGCTGCAGACACGTGGAGGGCTGGTTTCCTCTGCAGATGTACTTCAGGTTGTTGTTGAGATCCTCAGACTCATACAGACACCTGATGGAAACTGAACCTCCTTCATCTCCCTGGACTTCACTGACAGTGTTGCAGCAGCTGTCTGTCAAATGAATCAGAGCAGATTAAACTGACTGTGTTGTGTTTTGTGGGGTGAATGATTGCAACATCAATCACACCTGTTCAAACACATAGTGAGACTTGTACAGTGAACAACAGGTGTGAGAGCAACACTGAGTCTTGTCATTAGATTTTCAGCATATCCAGTTATACAGTAGATTTTAGCTTTAATCAGTTCAAATCCTTTAGTCCTTTTAGTACTTTTTACAATTTAAAATATCTAAAATAGAGACTCTATGAGATCCCAGCGAGCACAAACTGGAGCACTCACTAAAAAAATTAATTTGCAATCTGAACATCTTGTATTTGTTTCTTTTTAAGGATGAGCGTTCAAGAGCGTCACAGAAGTCTTTCTGCTATTGGCTAATTAATCGATCATTTCAATCACAATTTCTGATTCATTATTCCACACACAGCGTTTGAAAAACACTGCTCACAGTAAAACTGTGCTGCTTAATGGTTTTCAGGTCAAGTCCTGGTCAGTCAGTGGATGCAACCCACCTACCTGCATTCAGGTCCTGCACCACAACCACACCTGTATTTCATGGTACATAGTTTATTGTACGTCATTCGTTAATTAAACAGATCATGGAAAGTTAGACTTTGCACGACTGACCTGGTATTTTGATGTCAGTCAGTCAGTCAGTCATTTTCTATACCAGCTTTTCTTCTTCAGGGTCTCGGGGAGTTGGCGATTTTCTCCAGCGGTGGCATTTTGATATTGTTCTTGATTTTTAGCTGAGTGTTCTTTATTTCCTGAAGAATTTTCCTTTTAGCATGGAAACTTCAAGCTTTCAAGTCATTTGAATTGTTGAACACAAACTTCAAACTTCTTTTACACCATGGAAAGTTTAATTAAAATCTTTCTTATAAAAAAACACAGTTTGACATTTGGCTCTTGTGCAGAGTGTAAAGCTTGTTTAATAAAAGTTTCCATACAAGTATTTATGTGTACATTCTGTGGATTATGAGGCTCAAGGTTTACTATTTCAGATGTTTAAAAACTTGTATGAAAGCATGTTGAATTAGTCTGGATTAATAATGTCTTTCTTCTGTTTTTATTTAGGTACAACTCAAAATAATTATTCAGAGAATTTTCTGTTTTTCTTACATTTGACTTGGTTAGAAACAGAAATAGATCGTACGTACCTCGGCTTATCGTCAGATTTACCTCAGTGTAGATGTCTTTTAAATTTTTAGATACTCCACACCAGTATTTTCCAGCTTCGTTAACATGAAGATTAGAGATGGTCGTTGTGAAGGTTGTAGATTTTTTGTCATCATAGAGGGAGTATTTCTTTGTGTTTTGTTGTGATGTTGTAATAAGAACATCACTGTGACCACAGCCTCCCTTACACAGGTACTTCTCATAATTCTCATAACCATCTGGATAGGAGCAGGAAATGTTCACATCTGTGCCGTCATATCCAAACACATTGATGAGACTCACAACTTTGGTCACACTATTCAGAGCTGCTGTAAACACAAAACAAACATTTAAAACGGCTCTGTGTGTTAAGCTCCTTATAATTAACACAGATTGGTATTATTTGAACAAATTACTTACTGCACAAGATAAACAGAAGGTTCTGAAATGTCAACATCTTTGCCGCTGTCAAAGAAGAAGTGTTAAATGAGTCTACTATCACCAGTGTCTGTCAGAAACTTTCACTTCCTGTCTCACCATACAGATTTTTTTTACATTTCTTTTGCCTTGTCTGTCAGTGAAATATTTACGTCTCAGTTGAAGCTTGAAAGAATGATTTGGAGTTTATTACAATGAGCAGCAGCAGTTGGAACAAATATGTTTCAGAGAATGATATAATACAGTTTTAATAAATTATATAAATGCACTTTTTAAATGTTGAAACTTCCTGTCTGCTTTGCATGAACATCTTTTTAATGGCTCTTTACTTATTTGCCACAGGGAGGCGCTCTAACCTAATGTTATAATGTAACAAACTAAATGAACTACAGAACAGTTACTCTGATGAAAAATCTTTTTGGTGCATCTTTCTGAGCACGGTATTTGTGGGTATTTATGCAAAGTTTGGTTCATGCATAGTGTTTCAATTGGACTGAAGTTTGGACTTTGACCAGGACATTCAAACACACTGATTCTTTCAGTCTCTCTTTTGTAGATTTGATGAAGATAATCCTCCTGTTGGATGATTTAACTTTAACCAAGCTTCAGTTGCCATACAGAAAGCCTCGCATTTGACTTCAGAAAACATTTAAATACATTAAAGTTCAGGGTTGTCTTTGTTTTTAAGATGCTTCGGACGTGTGACTGAAATGGACCCAACACCTCTTCTTTTGTTTTGACTTTTCAAAAAATACTGTCAGAAGTTACTTGATTTTTTTCTGATGCAACACTGTTGCAACTTTGTGTTATAGCTCCTCATTTTTTGATTAGTTTGTTTTCACAGTTATGTTTCTTGTCTTCCTAAAGTCCCCAGCTGTAGTTTTCCATTAGCTCCATATCGTTAGCATCTCACCTGTTGCTCATTTGCTTGTTTTTTCTAGTTCTTTGTCAGGTTCCACTTATTTCTTGCATTTTGTTACTATTACTCTTACTACTTGCTTCCTTTGTGCTCCTATTTCACTCTTTTTATTGTTTCCTTTTGCATTAGCTCTTTGTGTTCTTTTGAAACTTGTTTTATTTTTCATTTTGTTTCTCTGTCTCGGTATCTGCACATGTTTTTCCTCTTTTTTACAAGAACACAACTTTAGATGCTTTAGAACTATTTATAGTAAGCTTGTTCCTTCCTCTTTTGAACTGTTTTTTTTTTTATTTTCAACACATGGCTTTATACAAGCTTGAGACTTTTGCACAACACTGTAAAAATATATAAAGGTCAAGTTTGCATGTAAAGCCTGCCGTGTGTTCATGGCTCATTATAAATGAAAACCAATGAAACCTACAATTTCTTTATGTGAAAATCACGATGATTCTCTTAGCAAAAGCACATTTTTAATTAATAGCAGCAAGTCTGATAATGTGCAACAATAAACAACATAATAAAGCCAAACTTGATGCAATCCAAACCTGTCAATAACCTTCTGTGTTGAAAGTAGATCATGATCTAATGTTTAAAAATGACCTTATATAACCAGGTTCAGCTTCAGTTCTCTATATTTGGCAGATCCCATTGACTCTGTGTTGTTTTTTTGTTGTTTTTAAATAAAGACGAGGGGCTTCTGGGTAGTCAAACACATTCATTTCCTGATAAAACAACAGAGATGAGTCAGTGTGGTTTCAGTACTGCACTTTATAACAGAGTAGAACATTAGCATGTTCACCCCCTTCAGTTTATTACACTTTGAAATTGATACAAAACAAAAGGAAACAATACACTTTGTGTAGCTACATAAGTTGGCAAAAAATGTTTATGCATCAGTGATACCCACCTGCATGCCATGCTGTAAAGAAACACTTTCTCCTCATGTAGTTTTCACCTTAATAATATACATTTATTAATCTGTATGGTTTTCACAGTCTGGCAGTGATTGTTGTATCCTTCAGGGGTGTCGAACTCCAGGCCTCGAGGGTCACCACCCTGCATGTTTCAGATGTTCAACTGCTTCAACACACCTGATTCAGATCCACTGCAGAAGCCTGTTAATGACCTGTTCATTTAAAGATGCAGAAAATGGAGGTGCCATTTCCTAACTCCACTGACACAAAAGACTGGTGCTGGGAAAAATGGCCGCCTCGGATGGGAGAGTGTCTGCGCTTCAAAGTCAAATTTCTTGTATTGTGCAAATGATACTTGGTAATAAAACTTGATTCTGATTCAAATGATCTACAGCAAGTGGAGCGATGCACTGTTACGCAAAATCTTGTTTATTGGCTTTTTATCATGACTGTGTCATTTTGATGTATTTTAAATTGTACCAGTTTTTACATGAAGGAGGACACTAAAATATTCATAAATTTGAAAGTGGGCTGTTTTTGCATCGTCTTACTGATCAATCAGAACACTTCACATATGCACATGAGGCTACACGGGGTTCAGTGTCTTGCATCAAGGACATATTGACATGTGGAAAACTTTCAGATTGGAATGCGACCGCTCTTCCGTCTGAACCACAGCTGATCAGTAATATGTTAGAATACCTTATCTCTCATATAAAAGCTCCCAATTTAATCTCCAGTACAACATTATATGTAAAAGTCATGAAAAACGTTTGTCTCTTTAGATATCAAATAATCTGTCACCTCATTTAGGAATCACACACAGCCTAAAATATTGTTCCACCATGAAAAACAACTGACCCCACCCTGACCAGTGCATTATAAAATACCAGTGGTGATACTCAGTGTGTGGGTGGAAGCCTGTGAGTGCGTTTTCCCTGAGCTCAGCCATTCCCTCCCCTCCAGCTGACTGCTCAGCTGTGCCTCCTGCATACTGGAGCACAAACTGTTTCCATATCTCACACAGTCTCCCAAAGAACTGCCAACAGTAAGACCCCCAAGCAGAGGGATGTGTGTGTGTGTGGATGTATATGGAAGGTTTTGCAAGGGGAAGTTTTGGGTGTTGCTTACATGGGCAGGGTGTCTGTGGAGGGTCTTATTTGAATGTCAACAGTGTGTGAAGCACATGGATTATGGTCTTCTCAAACTACAACCTAAGACAAACACTCGTGCACATAAACACGTGTGTGTGGAGTGTGGTGATGTGTGTGTCTCTCTGCTTTTATTCAATTCCTCACACTTATTCATGTGAATTCAATAAGCTTCTCTAAAATACACACAGCAGTACCAATGTATTTGACTTCAGTATCATTCATTCACTTGTTTATTTGTAAATTGGAAATTGACATTGGAATTTGGCATAAATGGCTTAAATAAACAAACAAACCCACAGACTCTGTAAAGTAACCATCCAGTGGGTGAGTTTAGAACCTACCGAGCTCCAAGACTTTTCCATGACTGTGTTCAGGAACTGAAAAGAAACGAAAATACTGAAAATATTAAGGAAACCACAGCAGCTCTGTTTACCTGCTGTTTGCCAAACCCAGTTTCAGATCCCGTCCCTTCAAGTTCCGTCTTCTAAAAGTACCAATCTGCAGGAACTGACAGTAAAGTGCAAAGCAGAACTGTTTGTGTGAAATGTGTCATACTAATAACTAATCTTGCTATATATAAATATATATGGCTTATAAAATGCATATAAATGCAATATATACATCATAGTTTGTATAAAAATGCAATGAATTAGGTTTTGAGAAGAAAAAGACTGAAATCCACATAAAAACAGTTTGCTGACTTTCTACTTTGCAGTGTGCACTTTAAATGTATCACTGTCATGAGGAAAGAGTGACTAATGTTATACTAGTCAGCAGGACATGTGGTTGAGTGGATGGTGAGTCCAGTAACTTATTGATTAGTTGCTTTTAGTTATAAAGCTCAGTTTGATGGTTTAAACTTAAACATTAAGTTTTTCATGTAAAATGCTGCAAAACACATGATGTCAAGGAGTGTTTTCATAATGATGGCTAGACAAATGTGTGAGTGGGAGTGTGTGTGTGTGTGTGTGTGTGCAGGAAGACGACATTCCATCCATTCTTGCTCTTCCTGAGGAAGGAGAGAAAGCATCACACACTCCTGTTGACAGCAGACGGAGGGAGAGGTGCACGTACAGCCGTTTAAGGTCAATCACACATCCTCCTCTTCTCTCAGCTCCGACTATCAAACACTGAAACAACCATCCATCTCAATCATCCGTCTGAAAGTAGCCTTTTATTTTGCCAGACCATTTTCTGCTGTAGTTGGGCTGAATAACTCCAACTCTTACTCTACATCATTGTTTAGACTCGCTTAGTGGAGAGTATCCACAAACCAGCTGATGAATTGGATTTTGTGGTGAAAAATATAATCGCTTCCTTTTTCATTCAGCAGTGAATAGAGTCTCAGAGATGCAGGGAAAGTGGATGCTGAACAGAAGAGTGGTTCTACAGAGCAGCTCCACAGGGGTAACGACGAAAGCGCTGACGCACTCCAGCTCTGTTGCCAGCTAACGGTCACTGAATCCTCATAATGGTCCGTTCTTTTCAGGATAATGTGTTTTTGTTTCCATGCAGCAGAAATGCAGCTACCTTTTAGTGTTTTCATGTTTCGTCCAAAAACTTAACATTTAGTTCTCGCTAACATTCAGAAACAAAGTATTCAAACATGCAGTATGTGTTTTATCCACAGAAGGACACAAGGTTTATTTTCTTGTAAATATGCAAAGACTCATTAGCAAAACCCACAAATTTAAAACATAGACTCACAGAGCTGCAGAACATTCACTTCTGTCAGAAGACTCCTAAAATTTTACAGAAAGCTTTTTACAAAGCAAACTTTCATTTCAAGAATGAGCAGTATCACCTTCAAAATAAAATCACTGATGAGTTAGACACTGATTTGAATTTACATTGTTCATTCACTGTTGCTTTCATGCACATTTACAAACATATTTACACAAGCATTAAACTGTACGGAGGTGGAGGTGCTGCCTCCTTCTACACCCCAAACACCGACTTTTTGAGAAGTTTGATCCAGAGTCAGAAAGAAATCTTTCATTTCATGTCTATCTGACACGGGTTTGTTCCTGCTTTCAGTGCTCTGGTGTACAGCTTCATGAAGTCCTTATAGCGAGGTGCACAGCCAAGCCACGCCTCTCCAAAGTGAACAAAGCCAGTCAGAAGGTACTCGTCCTCTCCTGGATGAAGACCGCACTGTGCAGGAACACTTACACGTCCACTCCAGCTCCGTCCTCTGGCTCCGCCCCAAGAAAACACGCCACTCTTCTGGTGAAACAGTCGACTCAGAGTCACCACAACCAGCGAGCGATCATTTGCACCTGACATCACGTCTCGAAAGATACCACGGCCAGCTATAGAGATGGAGTAAAAGAGATGAAAATAAAAACAACTTGAAATAAATCTGACTGAATGAATGACCCAAATAACACAGAATAAAATACATTTTAGCTGGTGTTAAACGTCCGAATCTTCTAGGGTTTTGGTCTTTGTTGTCTTTTTTTTTTTGTAGATGGTCCCAGTAAACTGTCAATGTGCTGAAAACCTGAATGGACATAAACCAAACAGCAGCAGAACCCGTCAAAACTTCAAGAAACGGAGATGTTTAGTCTGAAACTTGATCTCTAACTGTGTTCACTTCTTCAAGATCAAGTTAAGATCCTGTGCAGACATGTTCACAAACAGCTGCAGACAGGTTTGTAGCTGCTTTTATCAGATTTATTTTTACTCGGCTCTGACTTCTGACAGGATGTTTCATGCACGCCCAGCAGGTTGGACCCATCTGACCAGGGACTTTGTTTTTTTTTTTTTAAAGACTTGCTAATTTCCTTCGATAAAAAAGTTGCATACTTTTGTCCTTTTAAAACAAGTGTAAGTACTGAAAATTTACCAATTTCTACAACTCTTGAGATTAGGATCCCTCTTCAAATTCAATACCTCCTTCTGGTTCTGCAGCAAGTGAAGTGAATGCAATTTTTCTATTTTGGTTTTTGTTTTAAATGGATCCTATGAGACCTTATTTGTTAGAACACAAAAATCTTTCTTCGTGTAATTCCTCATAAAAATTAAAAAGTAAACTGAATGTAAAAACTGAAAAGCTAGTCTTTTATTGTTGGTGTATATTTGTTTGTTTTTACCAAAATCACTGGTGCAAACAGCCAAGAGGACTTCTTCATCTGCACAGGGTTTACATGTAACTATAAAAGACAGAAAAACATACAACATCAGATGGAGTTTAACTTTAACATTAAAGCACATCATTTTCAAAGCAGGTTTTCTATCATACGTTTCAAACTTTGTCAGTTTCCTGAACTTTTTTAATGTTTAACCTGGTGGAGGGTGTTTGAGACATCAAACGAGAGTATTTGACTGAGAGAAGCAGGTGATCTAATCAGAGAAAAACCAGACTTATTCACAGAATTAGCCTTTGACCCTGTCAGCTATAAAAACAGCAATAAAACTCCAGACACACACTCTGACAGGAAACTTCAGAGTCAAAGCTTTCTTCTTCATCCTCCCCCAACACAACACTTCAGTCGTGATGGGTGGGCTACCCAGAATTCCTGTTTTAAGAAGAAAAAAGGAGAGGGGGGGGGGGGTTGACTGACAGTTGAGGGAGGATTGGCTGAGCCTTGTGCTTGACCCTGACAAGACTTTCTGATTGGCCTGCTTGTTTTCATACGTGTGCCTGACACAAGGGAGTGCAGAGGGTGAGGAATTGGGGGAGGAGGATGTCATAAAGGTGAGATGGAGGAAAAAAAAACTTTTTTTTTAAACCAGCTCTTTGTCCTTTAGTTCTGTCTGTCGGAGGTCGCTGTGATCAGCAACAAAAAGGCTGTAAATCATTTACAGTCAACAATATAAGAACAAAATCCAAACATGAATCTGAGTTTCTTCACAAATATAATACAGATACTGACAGGAAAAACAAGCGATTTCCAACAGTACGTGATAATTATTCTCAAGGCTCGGCACTGTGAAAAACTATTTGTTGATGCAAATATTCAGCCAAACTTCGAGCTTTTGAGGGTTTGAAATAAAAAAAAGCATCAGTGAAACTTTTTGACTAATTTTGAACATTTCTAAAAGGATCGGAGGAAACTCCAGAGACAAATAAACCGTTTGTCACTCTTTTAATGCTCTTTTAAACTTTTCTGCAAACAGCCCTGTGTATATCGTAAGTCATGTGACTTTAACATCCTGATTAATTTATTCAACGTTTTACAAAGAAATGACTCAAACTTCTTCATCATGTCAGCTTTCCTGACTACAAGATTCATATTCTTTGTTGCAGTACTTTAAGAAAATCTGTCTTTTAGTTAAAATAGTATTTTTAGCAGAAATGTACTGAAAAGCAGGATGACAGATGTATAAAATAACAGATTTTTTTTTTAGTGTCAATGAAAGAATAAATATATAAACTGTAAACTTCCAAAAAGCTAAACGATTGACAAGTTTTACACTTGCTAGTAAAAGTTATAAAAACATGAGCATATTATATTATTCTGTCCTGCAGTAAAGCCATTGGAAATGTTTTCCTGGTGAAAAGAAAGGCTTACACAAGCTGAGCCTACAGCATTCGCTGCAATGTTCTGCTTTTTATTTATATGTCACTATAAATTTGTTAGTTTATTACTGCAACAATAGATCAGTGGTCACAGGGTGAAATGAAAAAAAAGGTGGAAAAAGAAGAACTGACAGAAGAATGTAAAGAAGATGGGAGAGAAAGAAAAAACACTCCGATAAGAGAAAAATAATAACAGAGAGACCAGAGCATCAACCAGCATTCAAACAATGTTAATGTCACTTAAATAAAACACATGAGTAATGACACACTGCTTAACACACAGTATTTATAGTAGCAGCTGCAGCCTAAGTTAGCGTGTGTCTGTGAAAACCTCCGCGCACACATGCTAGTGTCTATAAGGTTTCTCCATAAAATGATTTGACAGTGGGTGTGAAAAGCCCCAAATACCAAAGCAGAAACCCAGACCCAGGATATGTGAGTATAATAAGAGTAGAAGAAGAAACTACATGTCTGGTTACCTGAACCAGGGTGCAGGTGAGGGTACATGTGTGCCCCTGGTCCCTGGCTGGGTACCAGCTCATATTGGAAAGCTGTGATCCTCCTGCTGATGTCGGTCTGTGGGATAGCCTCCACAAACAGAGCTCCCTCTGCTAGGCTGAAACAAACCACGGCATTCTGAACCTGGTCCTCTTCTGCAAGCAGCAGCCTAAGATCCCCGTTATGCTCCAGGTACACATGAGAACCCTGAACACAGGAACACTCACTCAGGAAAAACAATACCTAAATTATGTGAGTGGTTTAAGTTCCATCTGTTAACTACTGTCTACCTGAGAATACGGTTCAGGCTTGATGCACACGTGGACGCCTGCAGTGTGTCTGGATGAAAGCTCTATGTTTGGTCGCAGGTTGACAATGACAGCTCCTGTGGGGTAGAGCCACTCCAGAGACCCCTGAGAGCAGCGAAGGTAGACCTGCTCCACATCTCTGCGATGAGATTCATGACTCAAACCACTGCAGACAAGGACAAAGGCAGATTTATTAAGATCCATCACCAGCAGAAAGAAAGAAGAACCAGTAATCTGTATTTAATGCCTCAAACACAGAGAATTGATTTAAAGCCAGCTGGAGAAACGATGACAGGTGCTGGAAAACTAATCTCACACTTGTCTCAGATGTTGATGAAATACAGCTTCAGGAACTGATTAAAACGGTTAGAAATCTGAAGCGAGGGAACGTTACAGCACACAATGCAAAGCAAAGCTTTCATTTTTATGACATGGGGGCTTGAAAGAATGATCAAAGGCGACATGTGGTTATATTTACATAAGATAGGAACTGGAGCGCAGACATTCCTGTGAGCCAAACCTTCAGGAGAAATTTGTCCAATTGTGATAAAAGTCAAATGCAGCACATCTCTGAGATGTTTGTATCATTTCCCCCAAATAATGTGACTTTTCCTTCTTTTCTTAGAAAATGAAAAATGAAACCTTTTCCTCTTTCCAAAGACATGCAATGCAAGTCAGTGCATTTCACAAATGAAACAAAAGATGCTTAATTTGTATTCATTATTAAATACTTTTAATCTGAACTTTATGTAAGCCCCTCCTGAACACTTTCATCATGAATTTACTAACATGAAAACAGTCAAAACCCTACAGTTGATTGTAATTCTTCTTATTATTGTTATTATTTAATAATTCCATAATTATCCATTATTCTAGATTTAAGTCAGTTAACATCATCCTTTACCTTTAACAGTCATTTGCTTTGGGGAATAGAACAGTTAGAAATGTTCTTCAGCTGAAGTCATTAGTTTCGCATCATCCTCACCTTCCCCGCCAGCTGCACTGGTCGCTGGAGTACTGAGCCAACGCCCGAACCAGGAGAACCGCGGCGATCCAGTGAGCTGCCCACGGCCGGAGCATGGTGGCCTGTCCGCCCCGGCGGTCACCGGATCCCCGCCCTGACTCAAAACCAGCTCCGCCAGACGCACTGAAGCTCCCGAACTGCAAATATCTGGTAAAGGATCCCTAAAAAGAAAAAAAAAGGACAAATGGGCGCGCGCAGGCTACATGACGGAGGTAAAGAGTGCGACTGAGACAGAAAGCGCACGGCCGTGAGCTGTTAAGAGGAGCAATGCGCACGCGCAGCTGCACACCAGAAAGTTTAAAAACTTTCGCTGTGAGCGCTCCAGGGGCGCGTGCCAGCTGCTGACTCCGCCACGCGAGCGCTCGCTCCAAACCACTCCCACAGATTCACCGGAAAGATACGCGCAGCAGCTTCAGCTCAGGACGAAAAGGAACAACTGGAGAAATAAAAGCGACATTTATGGACATTTAACTTACAAACTTCTCACGCAGCCTGAAATCTTATTCTTTCTATTCTAATCAGATGCCAGTTAAAACAACCTGTGTCTCTGTGTGCGTGGGGGGCGTGGTGGTGGCGGTGTCTGTAAACACATGGATCATATTATCAACAGGAAAATGAAATCAGCACGCAGATCTTGAACAGCAGCGACATTTTAAGATTCCTTTGCTGCTCCTTCAGACTTTTTCTACATCTGCAGTCCGCTGTTAATGTTATTTAGACTAAAATTCCCACGTGGCTATAAACGGTTTATTTGTACCCAGTTGTAATGTCAGCTGTAAAAGTGACATTCTTATTATAGCTCTGCTTCGTGACAGACTTCTTGTGAAAAAAAACTTTAGAAGATTCAACCAAACAAAAAGTCACATATGTGCTCTAAACGCCTGTCTGGATCTCTGTCGGGTTTCCCGTGAGAACCCGGTCTGAGGGGGGAGAGTGATACTCAGTCGTCACATTCCCTTCGACTGCCAGAGCTGTGTAACGCATTTCGAGAAATACTGTAATAAAGTCTTCTGCTCTGCAGACCCCCCCTCACATCCCCCCTCCACAAACACACTGTCTCAGCTCTGCCAAAGTGTTGCTGCAACAGGCTTTAATGTTGGCAGAGCCTGCAAGTGCAAGTGAACAAGAATTTTAAGGAGACTTTTCAGTTTTATGCTTCTTTATGATGCACACTAATATGTCAGTTTTATAAATCACAGAAGCATCTGGATCTGAATCTTAACTTTAATAAAATACTCTTAACTGTTACAGTTTAACTCTGGTCTGATATTCTTCTTTACTTTTGATTTGCTTTTTTGCATCTTTACTGTCTCATATAACACAAATGTTATTGTTAATGACACAGATTAAACTCTGTTATCAGCTCACAGAGTGTAAAAGGAAGATAAAGCAACAGATCTCTGCATGCACCTACACCCCCCCCCCCTCCTGAAGCCTGGAAATAAACACATTCATTAACAGCAGAATCTGGCTGCAGTCTGAGCTGGAATCTAATAGTTACACCACTGCAGAGGTTCACTGCTGATGTTCTGTTTGACCTCAGATGCTCCTTCAGCACAGGGAGTATTTACAGAGCAGCAGAACCTTTGACCTTCTCCCTTTATCCCCCAGAGGTCACCTGGCTCTCCTCAAGCAGCCTGACAGGAGGAACGCTCCGTCTGTCCTCACAATGCTTCCTCTGAGTCCCCCCCCCACACACACATTCCTGTTTCTCTTATTTCAGACCTCTTGACCTTTATTTCCTCCCTCATTTTAAGATATCTTAATTTATCTACAGTGGGCAGCTGAGCAACTGAACAAGATCTCTAACGAGCTTAAACGTCTTGCTCAAGAGCATCAGCCGTAGTTGTTGAAAGAGAGGAAAGAATATTTAGCAAGGAGGGATTTCACTATATGTTCCTGCATGAAAAAGTAGCAGAGTGGTAATGAAAGGGAGAGACATGCTTCAGCTGACTTTATGTAGCAGAGAGAATCTCTTTTTTTTCCTTTTGGTTGAACAAGAACTTTACAAAATAGCTCCAACAAGACCAGATGATTAAATACACAGAAGGGTTTATATTATTGTTTATTATAATTTCAGATAAAAAAAAAACTTTTTCCTTTAAAAGATCTGATTTCTATATGCTGAAAATAATCTGAGTGAGTTTAGGATGTCTCCTCTAAATTGTGGGTGTTAAACTTGAAATAACTGTATTTGCTCAATATTGAGATGTTTTTATTTTGTTACATAAAATGCTGGCAGAACAGACACCTTATTGATGACTTGAAACTGACTCCAATGGCTGCTTGAATTTCAACTAATTTACAAATAAAAGTTGCATTAAAAAGATATTTTCTTGCAATAACTGCAAAGGTAACTCTTTAATGCCCACGCCTAAAAAACAAGACAAATGTTCTTCTTTATATTTAATATTAATTTAAGGCAAAATAACAATATTGTCTTTTTTTATTCAAACATAATTCATAGGGTTTATTTTTAGTAAGTGTTTCTCTCTCATTAAGTAGAACTTTTATTATTAAAAGGTCAGAGTGAAACCTGTGAGCTAAAACCTTTATTGAAAATGTCTCAGTCATTTTAGACAGACGCTCCCTGGACAGAAGATACATGCATGTTTGGAAATGAACCAGCTTTAAATAACACTCATAAAAACATTCAGCACACATGGTTCAGGCTTCATCAGGCCGAGGAGCAGCTCTACTGCTTCTGTCACTGTAGATGGACTGAATGTTTCACTGGTGGTTATTTTAGCACAAAACAACTTTCACTGTGTCAGAGACTAAATTTGAGCCAAAGATCTTAGATTTACTGGCAGGAAAACAACCTAAAGATCAAATACTACAACAGAAAATAAAATAAGTAAAGTTAGTTAGCATTGAAAACACTTGCAGACAGAGGGAGGATTTTCTTACAGCTGCTCCTTCAAGAAGGCTGGAGGATATTGTCATTAATGTGTTTTAATTCATCCCAAATACATATATTTATCTCCATGAAAATTATAGGTGTTGTAAATGATATCAAATGCATCAACGTTCTTCTCATTGTACAAAGGGGTGGTGACACCTGGGTCCTTAAGATTAAAGTTGCCAAGTTTTATTTTGGTGATGATCTTATTTCTGAGCACAACTTTATGTTTTAATTATATTTCTTTATATTTTTTTATACAATTAAAAGTTAAGGTCAGCTTTCATTCCTGTATCTGTCTTACCAAGTTTGCTTAATAAAGATTTACCTGTTTTCCTTTAGTTGCCCTTTTGTTTTGTTTTTTACACCTTTTAAAGTATAATTTACTGTATATTGTAATACAGCAGAACTTTTACGTGGTTAAAGTACTAAAAATTAAACATACAAAGTTAATTCTATCCTTACTGATTACAAGCTAGTCCATTCTTTTCACTGACAGACACACACACACACACACACACACACACACACACACACACACACACACACACACACACACACACACACACACACACACAAGTGTGTTTTGTTATCCTTATGGGGACCGTCCATTGACTTCCATTGATTTTAGTAACTAGATTTATACCTAACCCAAACCCTTTTCCTAACCTTAACCATTACTGATCTATAACTAACCCTAAGACTAACTAAAACTCTATTCACACCATACCTATAAACCTAACCCCTAACCCTAAAAAGGGGAGTCCCCCTTATGGGGACCAGGCTTCGGTCCCCACAAGAACCCTCGGACCCCAGAAAGATAGTAAAAGTCAGGAAACGGGTCCCCAGGAGGTCAGAAAAAAAAACACACACACACACACACACACACACACACACACACACACACACACACACACACACACACACACACACACACACACACACACACACACACACACACGTGTGTTTTGTTATCCTTATGGGGACCGTCCATTGACTTCCATTGATTTTAGTAACTAGATTTATACCTAACCCAAACCCTTTTCCTAACCTTAACCATTACTGATCTATAACCTGTCCCTAAGACTAACTAAAACTCTATTCACACCATACCTATAAACCTAACCCCTAACCCTAAAAAGGGGAGTCCCCCTTATGGGGACCAGGCTTCGGTCCCCACAAGAACCCTCGGACCCCAGAAAGATAGTAAAAGTCAGGAAACGGGTCCCCAGGAGGTCAGAAATACAAACCCACACACACACACACACACACACACACACACACACACACACACACACACACAAGTGTGTTTTGTTATCCTTATGGGGACCGTCCATTGACTTCCATTGATTTTAGTAACTAGATTTATACCTAACCCAAACCCTTTTCCTAACCTTAACCATTACTGATCTATAACTAACCCTAAGACTAACTAAAACTCTATTCACACCATACCTATAAACCTAACCCCTAACCCTAAAAAGGGGAGTCCCCCTTATGGGGACCAGGCTTCGGTCCCCACAAGAACCCTCGGACCCCAGAAAGATAGTAAAAGTCAGGAAACGGGTCCCCAGGAGGTCAGAAATACAAACCCACACACACACACACACACACACACACACACACACACACAAGTGTGTTTTGTTATCCTTATGGGGACCGTCCATTGACTTCCATTGATTTTAGTAACTAGATTTATACCTAACCCAAACCCTTTTCCTAACCTTAACCATTACTGATCTATAACTAACCCTAAGACTAACTAAAACTCTATTCACACCATACCTATAAACCTAACCCCTAACCCTAAAAAGGGGAGTCCCCCTCATGGGGACCAGGCTTCGGTCCCAACAAGAACCCTCGGACCCCAGAAAGATAGTAAAAGTCAGGAAACTGGTCCTCAGGAGGTCAGAAATACAAACCCACACACACACACCCACACACACACACACACACACACACACACACACACACACACACACACACACACACACACACACACACACACACACACACACCTGAGAGAAAATATTAACTATTATGGAATGTGGTAACATTTCATGTGAATGAAAGAACCTTCAGTGTCAGATGATCTCTGTGACTTCAGCGCGTACAGCTTCTCCGTCTCTTATCAGCTGCAACATGCAGACATCTTCTAGCTGTGTGTGTGTGTGTCTGTGTGTGTGTTTCTGTGGTCATGCAGGTTTATTTGACCAGTGAGGGCAGGCAGGCTCCAGAGTCAGGGTCATTCATTGTGCCTGGTGGTGTTAGTTATCAGTTCTGATGTCTGCAGGGAGATAGAGTGTAAACATTTAGCAAAACTTTGTTTACTTTGTTTGAGTTGCTTTCATAGATTCTCCATTAGAGCTCACTCCGATCGCCCACCAAGTGATTTATCACAAGGGCAGAGTGGGTAGAAGAGACAGGTCATATTTACACAGAACAAGGTTTCACCTAAAGGAATACTGAGGCCATTTTAAAGTGTGTTTCTGTGTAAAAAGTTATAAAGAACTCGTATCTTACTCGTCCTCAAGCTTCTTGAACTGCCTTAGTTTGGAGAAACAGAGTTTATGACTGAACGGCTGGTCTGAACAAAGAATAAAATAGATTGCTGCCGTCTTAAACTGCTTCAGTCTCCCAAAGTTCATGGTAGTTGAAGCAAATGTTATTTTATAAATCTTTGAATCACAGATCACATTATTACTTCAATATTAGAAAATTCCTGTCAGATACAAACACAGAAAGGCTCCTGGTGCCATTTATGCTCATTAATAAACATTTACAGTGGGGCAAAAAAGTAGTCAGCCACCAATTGTGTAAGTTCTCCCACTTAAAAAGATCAGAGAGGCCTGTAATTTTCATCATAGGTATACCTCAACTATGAGAGACAAAATGAGGAAAAAAAATCCAGAAAATCACATTGTCTGATTTTTAAAGAATTTATTTGCAAATTATGGTGGAAAATAAGTATTTGGTCAATAACAAAAGTTAATCTCAATACTTTGTTATATAGCCTTTGTTGGCAATGACAGAGGTCAAACGTTTTCTGTAAGTCTTCACAAGGTTTTCACACACTGTTGCTGGTATTTTGGCCCATTCCTCCATGCAGATCTCCTCTAGAGCAGTGATGTTTTGGGGCTGACGCTGGGCAACACGGACTTTCAACTCCCTCCAGAGATTTTCTATGGGGTTGAGATCTGGAGACTGGCTAGGCCACTCCAGGACCTTGAAATGCTTCTTACGAAGCCACTCCTTCGTTGCCCGGGCGGTGTGTTTGGGATCATTGTCATGCTGAAAGACCCAGCCACGTCTCATTTTCAATGCCCTTGCTGATGGAAGGAGGTTTTCACTCAAAATCTTACGATACATGGCCCCATTCATTCTTTCCTTTACACGGATCAGTCGTCCTGGTCCCCTTGCAGAAAAACAGCCCCAAAGCATGATGTTTCCACCCCCATGCTTTACAGTAGGTATGGTGTTCTTTGGATCCAACTCAGCATTCTTTCCCCTCCAAACACGACAAGTTGAGTTTCTACCAAAAAGTTCTATTTTGGTTTCATCTGACCATATGATGTTCTCCCAATCCTCTTCTGGATCATCCAAATGCTCTCTAGCAAACCGCAGACGGGCCTGGACGTGTCCTGGCTTCAGCAGGGGGACACGTCTGGCACTGCAGGATTTGAGTCCCTGGCAGCGTAGTGTGTTACTGATGGTAGCCTTTGTTACTTTGGTCCCAGCTCTCTGCAGGTCATTCACTAGGTCCCTCCGTGTGGTTCTGGGATTTTTGCTCACCGTTCTTGTGATCATTTTGACCCCACGGGGTGAGATCTTGCGTGGAGCCCCAGATCGAGGGAGATTATCAGTGGTCTTGTATGTCTTCCATTTTCTAATAATTGCTCCCACAGTTGATTTCTTCACACCAAGCTGCTTACCTATTGCAGATTCAGTCTTCCCAGCCTGGTGAAGGTCTACAATTTTGTTTCTGGTGTCCTTTGACAGCTCTTTGGTCTTGGCCATAGTGGAGTTTGGAGCGTGACTGTTTGAGGTTGTGGACAGGTGTCTTTTATACTGATAACGAGTTCACACAGGTGCCATTAATACAGGTAACGAGTGGAGGACCGAGGAGCCTCTTAAAGAAGTTACAGGTCTGTGAAAGCCAGAAATCTTACTTGTTTGTAGGTGACCAAATACTTATTTTCCACCATAATTTGCAAATAAATTCTTTAAAAATCAGACAATGTGATTTTCTGGATTTTTTTTCCTCATTTTGTCTCTCATAGTTGAGGTATACCTATGATGAAAATTACAGGCCTCTCTGATCTTTTTAAGTGGGAGAACTTACACAATTGGTGGCTGACTAAATACTTTTTTGCCCCACTGTATTTCACTTTAAATAAACTGATGGCAAATTCACTTTGGGTTTTAGCTCTATTCAAACTGTTAGTTCATCTACAACAAGATAATTATATATGACTTATACACATAACCGATCTTTAAAATGGCAAAACTTCTTTAATTGACTCATTTGTGGTTATTTCATTATTCCATTTGTAGAATCCATTTATCCAAAGAGCCTACAGCTTCCAGGGCTGCGCACACATTATGTAAGAGTTTTCTAAAGGAAGTCAATGAAGCAACATTCTCAAATCTGCAGTTACATGAACAAAATGATGAATGTTGTAAAAAAGAATCAGTTGATTACTGACCAAAAATGCTCAATCCAAAGGAAAATGATAAAGTCTTAGTAGACAGATAAAGTGGGATGAAGAGTTTTAGGTAATTTATTATATTGTCTTTACTTGTTCAAAATAAATATGGGATTTTTTCCAAAATGTGAAAGAACTGAAATTAAAATATGGTGAAGGTTTGTGTATTTTATCCATATAATAACATAGTGAAAACAAATTGGAAAAGTGGTTTTTAGCTTTTTATACCATCACTGTGACTTTTCTTTTAATGTTTGTGGTCAGATTTACAGTAAGTCAGGCCGTGTTACTGACCCAGAAAACACCGGGGGAAATGTTCTGTTTACCTTTTGGGTAGAAAATCTTCTCTTTCCATGAGGCTGAATAAACCTTTCTGTGTGTGTGTTTGTGCATCATGACTTAGCCCTTTTAAATACGTTTTTGTTCTTCAGATTTCATAAAAGAAACAAGGAAAGAAAAACAAAGTTGAGTAGAAACCTTCTTTGTTCATCTGTAGCAGATGTGTGTGTGTGTGTTTGTGCGTTTGATTTTACACAGTTGCATCAGAAAAGGAGTGTTTCAAAATCCGGTCATAAAATATCCCACCCTTCATAAGCGGAACCTTCTGTAAGGAGACTTAAACACATGTTCATGTACATGTAATACAGAGTAGCGTCAAAACACATGATCCGAAAACGCACTAACATACTGAGGAATAATTAGCTCTTCTTCAGAGGTTCTTCTTCTTCTTCAGAATGTAAACTTCTGGTATTTTTAAGTCAACAAGATGTGCTGTAATTTTAAACATCTTCTTTTGGAGTTAACCTGCGTGTAAAACATATTTAATTAACAGTATGCTGTTTAAACACATGTACAGTTGTAGCCAAATATTTTTGAGAATAATACAAATATGGATTTGCTGCTTCACCTTCTCCATCATGCTGGAGAAGTTTGTTCTTCTACAAACTGTTCTTGGAAGACGGTTGTCTTGGCTGGAAGACGTTGCTGTTGGAGGATGTTTTGGCAACATTCTTTATTCATGGCTTTGTTTTTAGGCTAAATTATGAATGACCAGGACTTCATGCAGAACTCAGTCTGTCCTTGATGTTCTTTTTCAGAGAAACAGCTTCTTTGCTGCCCGTCTTGACACCAGACCATCTTCCATCACTGTGTGTGCAGATGTTCTCACACCTGCTTGCTGCTGTTCCTGAGCAGCTCTGCGCTGGTGACGCTCTGATCCTGCAGCTTCACGAGATGGTCCTGGTGCTTTCTGGACTTTCTTTGGCCCCTGAAGCTTCTTCACAGCAACTGAACCTTACTTGAAGTTCTTGATGAAGTTCTTTTGGGATTAAGTTCACGTTCATGGTGGATGAAGAACTTTTCAATTCATCTGATCTTCATAACATTCTGGAGTTTATGCAAACTGCTGTTATTAAAAGTGAAGCAATACTTGTGTCATTCTCAAAACATTTGGCCACAACTGTATGATACTTACTAACACATCCAATGACATCAAACAAAGGTGAAAAATACAAAATTTTAAAAACTGGATATATTTTTGATACTTGATTCCCAGAATTCAACCAGGAAATGAAACCAATCTTCATCAACGTGTTAGACTGTATTTTATTGTTACTTCTATAAGTATTTAACCGTTTCATTTATAATAAGAAAAACTTCTGCAGTAGTTGGTGCAGATTTACTGTATTTCCTGGTTTATCTGCCTAAAGCAGCTCCTGGCTGCAGCATCTTAAACATTAATTCTATGAGGTTAATGTTGGTATGAATGCTCAGCAAAAACATCAAAAACACAAAAATGGAAAAAAAAAGAAGAAGCTTTTTCCTAAAAACGTGTAATTATGTGTAAAATGTAAACAAGGAGAGCCAAAAGAACTGACCCCTAGCCTTTTTAATAAAATAAAACTATCTTGATTGTTTCTGCACATGTGAAGACACTTAAAACACTTCAGTTCTGTTGCAGTGTTCATGTTCAGTTTGTGTTTATGTTCTTCAGTCTGTTCAATCTGCAGCGCTCCTGTGGGTTCCTGCGTCGCTCTGCACGGTCAGCTGAAATGAAAATAATCTGTTCCTTCCTTCAGCTGCAAAGAGTTCAGATTTTCCTCCAGAACACCTCCTGTCATATCCTACAAACAGAAACAAAAAAACTGCAACATGAACGCAAAACAAAAAAAGACTTAAACTTGAATCAAAAGAAGAAAACAAACATTTAAAACAACACATCGTACAAGCGGTGCAGCTTTCTGCATTGGTTGCTATGGAGTTCTTCTTAAACCAAAAACTTAATCCAAAAGGTTAAATTCATCCCAGAGAAAAGTTTACTAGTATAGTCACTTTATGTCTGAGTGGAAAACATGTGATTGACTCCAGGTGATTGTGTGTGTGTGTGTGTGTGTGTGTGTGCACGTGTCACAGAAACCAAGAGCATGATTGAGTCCAGTTCTCCTTGTTCTCTGTCTGATTACCTCTCCCAAATTCCCATAATTGAGCAATCAGTAGACCCTTTAGGTGGGGTCACTCTAGATCTGAATCTGGTTCGGTGATAAAAAAGCAGTTCTTGATTTAAACGGCAAAAACTCAACGTGATCATTTTAGTGAAAAACTGTAAACTAGAGTCAAAACACATCCCCATCACCCTGAATCCATGACACACATATAGTCAACGGTCAGTTGTTTGCAGAAGCATCATGTGATCAAAAATCTGGCGGCTGTCTCTGCCCATTTCCTGACAGCCTCCCGTATGTTTCTGTGTTTTACATCCTGTCCTGGGCACACGCCCTGCATCATTATGTTGTTAAGCTGCATAACAGACCTGAAGGCCAGGCGGTCAGAAACAACACACATCCAACACACAAACATGCTTTCTGTTTACCAGTTTAACACAGATAATGAAGGGGCCCGTGGCCTCTCTGTAGTGCAGGATTGGGACTTTGGGTTTCGGTTGTTCCTGGAGATACGTCAACAAAAACAGAGAGAAATAAACAATTTGTGTAGTTTTCAATTTGAAAACATAATCTGTTAAGTTTGGTATCCAAAGTGATCTCACCTTGGATTCCTCATAAGTGTAAAAACCTTTCTGAATCTTGTTCTCGTCCACGTCACAGAAAGATTTGACCTAAAGTAACAGAACAACGTTGTGAACGGAGACACAAACATCTCTCAGCTCATTTAACCGCTGCTTTAAACAAAGACATGAAAAAGCAACTAGTGCTTCACATCTGAAATCAATGTACTTTTTTCTGATTGATCGGAGTCAGGCTTCGGTACAGCTTCCGGCCCTGTTTCCCAGCATTCCATATGGTGAAGGTTTCCCACTGATTGAGAACTGTCTCCTGCAGGAAGTCGGCTCGCAGCTTCCAAATCGTCTCTCTGAGAGAGGAGAGAAAGTCAAATCTGAGCAGTTCTCCAATTTCAAAGATGTTTTTTTTATCTCTATCAGGCATTTTTAATCAGCTCTGCAATCAACAGTAGGTTTTTTTTATGTAAATGGTTGTAACAACACTTGGACACACAAATGGAGAATAAGTTCCAGTTTGGGAATAATACTTGTTGACACAATGCAGGATTAACCAGTCACATGATGCAGCAGCCTCGTCTATATGGAATTGAGTCGATGTTTCAGGAAATAGTCATATATTATATTTGTGATTTGAAAAAAATAATTGTCCATTTTCAGCATCTTTCTTTGTGGATAAATAAATAAATCCATCACACTACAGAGACACCAATAACTCATGACACAGTTATTGGAACTGAAAACTCAAACTACTACTTCTGCTCTCGACACCTCCTCCACACATCCTGACACTGGTATTGAGTAATTTCTGTACATGTAGACATTTATAGGAAGTTCTCTTCTCTCATTTTTTCAGCGTTTGCTTCTGATTGTGTCTCATAGTGAGCCTTGTGTGGCAAACAAAACCCAAATCCAGCACAAACGTTGAGCCTGGGTGGTCTCCAGAAGGTCTTTGCTGTGGATTTGCTTTGATTCCAAAACATGGCGGCAATATGGGAAAGACTTACTACACACATACCTTCCACTCACATGTGTAAACACAAGTTTTCAGTGAAAAAAACTTGTAGCAAAATTAGAATTTGATGCTGTCAGCACAAAAAAAAAGAGTTGTTCAACTCATACAAGGTCATCTACTGTTGTATTTATATATGAGAGCCAGAAATAAGGTGATTGCTCATTTGACCAATGTGAGGAAGTAGGTAGTCTGTAAATGGAGGTGTGTGTGCGTGAGATAAAACCAAGGAGGGGGGCGGGAGGGCAGAAAGTCGACATGCCTGAAATAGGCCTCCAAAAATAGGCAGATGAAAGATGAAAAAAACAGGAGGATTGATGATGAAGTGCGTCAAGATGCTCAGATATACGATCAAGAGGTGGGAAGAGAGGAAGGAAGGAAGGAAGGATGAAAAGAAATGACAGGATCTAAGGTAGAAAAGGAAAGATATTTCTCTTTGGTCTGTTTTACATTTAAGGCGCGCACACCCACACATTTTTGTTTTGCTATCCTTATGGAGCCCGTCCATTGATTTTAGTAAATGGATTTATACCTAACCCAAACCCTTTTCCTAACCTTAACCATTACTGATCTATAACTAACCCTAAGACTAACTAAAACTCTATTCACACCATACCTATAAACCTAACCCCTAACCCTAAAAAGGGCCGTCCCCCTCATGGGGACCAGGCTTCGGTCCCCACAAGAACCCTCGGACCCCAGAAAGATAGTAAAAGTCAGGAAACTGGTCCTCAGGAGGTCAGAAAAACAAGCCCGCACACACACACACACACACCTGCAGACTGAACGATGAAGCACATCGTTCACACCAAGATCTGATTCCTCTCAAACCGACATCGAACAGACACTAAAACATTCAACAGAAAAATGGCTGAAAATCCTCATTTGAATGCTGGAAAAATTACTTGAATTCCATAAACATAATCTGAAAATCTTAAGATTACAAAGTGTTTCTGTGTGTGTGTGTGTGTGTGTGTGTGTGTGTGTGTGTGTGTGTGTGTGTGTGTGTGTGTGTGCGTGTGTGTGTGTATGTATGCATGTGAGAGCCCTGAGAAACTCCGTAGATGCCGATGGGCAGCTGTGTGTGTAGGTGGAGGATCAACACTGTGCCTGTGTGTGTGTGTGTGTGTGTGTGTGTGTGTGTGTGTGTGTGTGTGTGTGTGGTGTGTGTGAGTGTGTGTGTGTGGGTGTGGGTGTGTGTGTGTCTGTGTGTGTGTGCGTGTGTGTGTGTATGTATGCATGTGAGAGCCCTGAGAAACTCCGTAGATGCCGATGGGCAGCTGTGTGTGTAGGTGGAGGATCAACACTGTGCCTGTGTGTGTGTGTGTGTGTGTGTGTGTGTGTGTGTGCGTGTGTGTGTGTATGTATGCATGTGAGAGCCCTGAGAAACTCCGTAGATGCCGATGGGCAGCTGTGTGTGTAGGTGGAGGATCAACACTGTGCCTGTGTGTGTGTGTGTGTGTGTGTGTGTGTGTGTGTGTGTGTGTGTGAGAGGTGTGTGTGTGTGTGTGTGTGTGTGTGTGTGTGTGTGTGTGTGCGTGTGTGTGTGGTGTGTGTGCGTGTGTGTGTGTATGTATGCATGTGAGAGCCCTGAGAAACTCCGTAGATGCCGATGGGCAGCTGTGTGTGTAGGTGGAGGATCAACACTGTGCCTGTGTGTGTGTGTGTGTGTGTGTGTGTGTGTGTGTGTGTGTGTGTGTGTGTGGTGAGACTGACTCTGTTACAGAATGAGTAGTGGCCTTCTCATGGTAACGATAGACCAGCAGACTCTGGTCGACCCTGAACACACGTCCTCCTTGACGAAGAAGCTGGTAGAAGAAGAGTAGATCCTCCGGGACTCCCTGGAGACCAGAAGAAGAAAAAGTGAAATCTGAACCAAACATCTGCTGCTAGTGATCCAGCTGGTAGAGAGTTAGACCAAACAAACAGTGTGGATCTTCTAGTTTGGGGTTAACTGTCTTGTTTCAGAGTATTTTGGATTCTTGCTTCACAAACAGATCTTTAAAAGCAGTGCAGGCCGAAGAAACTGTCAATAAAAAGATGAAACATGAGAAGCATCTGCAGAGCAACAGTTTTAAGAAACATTTTGATGTTGGAAGAGGCAAATAAACGTATAAATTGTTACCAACGACTTTAAATGTTATATTCAGTATTTACTACCACCCGTGTACGAGTGGAAACCACCGCCTGTATAATAAAAGGGCAACTGATCTGAGTGCTGCATCCTCATTTTTCTAGTTTCTAATCACCTAAATATGCACAAACATGGCTGATAATCAGCTGCCAAATATCAGACAACAAGGAATTCAAAATTTACTGTTGAATGTGGTAAAATATCAGATGCAATAAAGAATCTTTTTTCTTTTTTCTCCCTTTTTCTGCCAAGTTCATCTAAACCTGCCGTGAGTCTATTTAATGGACCCGACTTATTACTGGCAATCAGCTTGTATCTGCTGTTTCTTGCAATCCTTTTATTCCTATATAATAATCCTATTATTATTATTATTATTATTATTATTATTATTATTATTATTATGACACACTGATACAGGGATGACAATGGATTTCAGAATATTGTGCAGCTCTCTAAAAAAATCCAATGACTTGTGTAATTTAATATAGTTAATCCAGTTAAAGTCGGTGGGAGGTCCTGAGTTGATTTCATCAAATTTATTTAATGCTTTATCTATTGCTAATTCTATATTTATACAATAACACAAACTCATAGTAGATCAAAACAGAAATGATAAATAAATAAAAACTGTATCATGAGTTTTGAGGCTCTTCAGCTTTTCCTTTGACTGATTGTGTATCTGAATCAGAGGTATTTGTGTCATCAGCTTCTGCTCTGGTTATTTTGTGGATCAGAACTTAAAACTTAGAGAAACTGATCTGAGTGTAACTCTTTCTAGTAGCAGAGTTTCACATGGAGAATAAATCAGGTGTTCTGTTCTAATTATCAACGCTGGAGAGTGAAACTTCACCTTGCCTCCTTCGTCAAACGGTCCGACCTTCAGGAACAATTTCCTCGAACAGAACCATGTTGGCATAACAACTGTAGGCCCGTGGGAGGTGTACACCTAAAACCCCAAAACCATTCAGAATATAAAATAAGAGAACTCAGAACCGCACAGTCATCACAAGCAGCTAACCAACAACAGGAGAACATAAACTCAACTGAAATGTCTTTAAGTAAAACTTCACAGGAAATGGACTGCAGAATGTTTGCTAGCATGTTAGCAGATACGTTAGCTACAGGTTGTTGCTTTATATGGCTAAAGATTCTGCTTCTCTCTTACTGCTAATGTTGGTGCAGAAGAACAACACTACTCATATGTATCTCTCTTTGCATAGATGCAACTCATTTCTCCTACTGACCCCCCCCAGACCCCCTCTTGTTCCTCCTTGTGTGTGTATTTAGTAACAGAAATGTTTTTGCATTGCATATCTGAAGGTCAGTCCACACCGATCTCCTTCTTCCTTCAACTACATGACATTGATTCCAACAATGTGTGTGTGCGTGTGTGTGTGTGTGTACACGTTACTCTTCATGGAGCAAATGTAAAACTGCTGCTTGACAGAAATGAATCGCAGATGTAGGAAATTATCCAAACCATCTGGATTCAACCAGTAAAACAGCTGGACAGAATCCTGACAATGGAGTGTGTGCGTGTGTGTGAGTGTGTGTGTGTCCACCAACGTACATCTCTTTGCTTGTGTGTTGTAAGATTGCAACATTCTGCAGATGGAAGTTGCTGCCAAAGCGTGAATAAGATGAATAAGAATAAGTTCTGGGAAAACAGTGAACACAGTAGGAGATTCAGGGTGAATGTGAGTAATCAGATGGGTAGGAGTGGACCCTGTTAAATACCATACAGATGAACACTCCAAGGATAAAAGCCAAACTGGAGAAAAACTCTGTTCTTTAACTTTGTTCGATTTTATCTTCCCGAAAATAAAAATCCGATGAAGTGAAGCAAATGGAAAGAAAATGAGCAGCTTTGAGTTTTCAGATTCAACGTATGAGCTCACTCACATGATCCATGAAACTTAATATCATACAAATATCCTGGAATGTCTGCTGAGTGGATACGCAGCCTGTGTGTGTGTCAGAGTGAGTGAGACCAGGTTGTCTCGTTTCCTTGGCGATGGTGTTTTGTTAAATCAAAATAGGCAGAGTTCCACTTCTACAAGTTTTAAAAACAGAAGCCTCGTTTTGTGAATAATTAAAAAGGATATTGAACACATTACTGGAGCCAAAAAGAGTAATTACTTATATTTTCATGTTGCCTACAGTTATAAAGTTTTCAAGTTTTTCACCTAATGTATACATGTCGTGTTTTCTGTGGGAAAACCTACACATACATGAGGAGAACATACAACCACCACGCAGGGAGGCCTCAGCTGGAAGTTGAACCTGCAACCATAGTGGACATCAACTGTTTCCTTGAATTATGCTAAAAACAGTCATCAAATAAGCAAAATGGACATTTAACTTTGCTGGTTTTATATTTAACTTTATTTTTAAATGTATAATCTGAAGACAAAAATATGTTTCAAATGTTTGTTTTAATTTATTTTTAAATATCTGGAAACTACAAAGTTAATCACAGATACTGAAGGTGGGAAAGTTTGTATAGAAGCAGGTAACAGGAAGTCCTGAAAACCACCAAACATCATTTTAGAAAGTTTATCAGACTTTGTGCTGCCAATCTAAAACCCCAAAGTCTTTACAATAAATATATTTATATTATAGAGTTCTTCCAAAACCCTCTGATGATCGAGTTCTCAGTAAGTTCCAGTAACGTCAGATTGTTTGAGAATGTCACTTTGTTACACGCCACAGTGACCTGCACTTGTTTCCTATCATCCCTTCATGTTGACGCTCCAACGTGTTTGCTTTGAAGTAAAGGAAGTAAAGGAAGGAAAGAAATACAAACAGCGCTAATAACACAATTTATATTTCTATAAGTCATAAAATCTCAAGCAACAAAAGAAAAAAAAAGTCCCACTTTTCATTTTTTTTTTTTGTAAGATTCATGTTTAAATGTAAATTTAGCTGGTTTATGGTTTTAATAATGTATGAAACACTGCGACTCTAACGTTTAGTAGGAGGATCTGTTACAGGAGAAGATCTTTAAATACAATTTACACCATGTTTTTACCAGCAAACGTGACTTTTCCACTGCCAAAAGCAGCTAATATGGACCCCCTCGGTGCAGCGGACAGTCTGTTTCCTCTGCTGAGGCTTTGATGGACAGTGAGGGCAGAAGTGACGCAGTCTCCGCCCACCCCCTCCACAGCCACATTTCCGTGGAAACAGCAGACAGCAGGTATGCATCCTGTTTCTATCTGACCTATTAGCTGCCTGACACATGACCTCTCACGTACAGATTAAACACAAACATTCATCACCATCACTCGCCTGTGTACCTGTGTGACGAGCTGATCCTGAGTCAGTGAGTTAATCCAGCGAGTGTAACGTTCTGTCGATCCCTCCGGCAGCCTCTGCACTCTGCAGCCAATCAGCTGTCAGGAAAACAAGCATGTTTACTTACAGTTTAGCCTTTGTGGCTTTTACTGCCTGGAAAAACATGATCATAAAGACATTTCAGTCAATCCGCAGAATGATATACATTTTTGGACCAAAGTTAGTGTCGAAATCGAGCTTTGATTTCTTTTATTCCTAAAATAGGAGACGTAACATAAAACAAAAAATCCAAAACATTGAATCAATCTTTTTTCCAAGAACTGTAAGTATATATTCGGTATAATCATAACAGAAAATGGCAGGTTGTTTGTGGATGGCAACAAGCTTGCTGTCTCCATGAAGTCTTACTCATTTCCCCTCACACACGTAACCTTTAACCTTTGACCTGGCACGCCAAAGACAGCATCAACACCGGATACTCACACTGCTCTGCGTGCCAGCTGCACGGCCACACTGACAACATGAATACTTTTATTAGTGAGAGAGAGAGGAGAGAAAAGGAAGGAGGAGAAGTGAGGGGAGAAAAGAAGGGAAGTGCGGGTGAAGACAGTGGACGAAAAGAGAGGGAAGGAAGTGAAAAAGTAGTGAGTTCAGCCAAATCTTACCGTGTTTTGATGGAGGAGAGATGCTTCATACTGGAGTCGAACTCTCTGAGGCAACATAACGTCATCCTGCATTTAAAAACAAGCACTTTTACAATAAATTCATTAAAATACACTAAATTCACTAAAACTTTCTGAATAATTGAGATCTGTTTAATCAACAGAATAACAAATCAAATGAAAATGTTTCTTTGAAAAAAATCGACATTATTATATTTAGAAAACAGAAAAAAAATATATAAAAAGATGTCGTGGCGTAAACGAAACATCTCTACACATCGAAACAATCATCCATATCTCTGACACTGATTCAACCCCAAACACGTCTCCTAACAACCAGGAGGATTTGTGTCATCTTTGGCATGTAAAGCCTCACATCTGTTTTTCCAGAGAGAAGCTGAAACATTATCTCATCTGTTCACCGTCTTTCTGTCCATGGGAGTTGAGAACTCAGTGTTTCTATATCACTGACTTTTTGTGTAACACAGTATAAAAGTACTTATCTGGACGCACTTGAGGACTGTGTTGAGTAACATGAATATCTGAACCCATGTGGTTGATTTGACTCAGTGACATGATCGTTTCTCATGAAGCGTTCGCAAAATGCTGAAAAATCTTTCACAACAGCAGATTCAGGAGCTGAATCCTGTTTCCCAGCGTTAATCCTGCTTATACCTCCATTTTTTTCAGCGTCCTCTTGCGACTGAAAAGAGGGACTGTGGTCTAAATATTGCCCAACAAAACATCTCCTCAAAAAGCCTCATGACTTTGTTGCTGTTTCTTACGTAAACAGACGTGGGATTTTTTGCCAGAATTCCAAAATATGATAGAGCATCTAGCTTGTTATTTATGTTACCAATGCTTTTTTTAAGGGTTTTAGGGAATAGATACAAAGATGCCAAATACAATCCACAGAAGCACCATTCATTCATTCATTCATTCATCCATCCATCCATAAAAATTATTTGCCTAGTCGCTTCACAGCAACCTAATGCATTCATGTGTATGTACTGTATGTGTGTGTGAACAGGTAAATGAAACACACCTACCGCATCCTGAAAGCACAAACTCTTTCCACAACTCTGAGCTGCAGCTTTATTCTTTGCGTATCCCACTAAAAGACAAGTTATCAGTGCATGTTTCTGTTTATTTGTGTTGCATGATATGGAATTAAAATTATTTTAAAGGAATTCAAAATCATAAACAAACATTTTAACAGAGCATAAAGAGCAGATCTTTTTTCAAAAACATTTAAATGAGTGAAAGTGCAAAGATATCAGCTAAAGCTAGCCAAACAGCAACAAGAGGTTCTTGAATCATGTGACTCAAAGTGGTCAAATGGTCAGAAGTGTTGCTTCTCTTACATTTTCCTTGGGGTGAAAGAAGAGGGTCGGATAAAAATGTCAAAGTAGCAAAGAAATAGCAAAGAAAATAAAACCAGGGTTTCACAAAAACTAAATCTAGCTGTTACGACCAAATTTCCCCTCGTGGGACAATAAAGGATTGTTGTATTCTATTCTATTCTATTCTATTCTATTCTATTCTATTCTATTCTATTAAAACACTTTCTTTAAAGCTTTCTTAATACACACTATCAGCAAAGCTTCTTTTATAAAAATCATATTAGTAAAATAAGATATATTAGTAGTGGTGCAATTTTATTCTAGCACTACTCAAATTACAGAAAAACTAAACAGCTCAAGCTAACGTTCGAAAGCTTAAACTCAAACACTCTTCTGCTCGTCTCTTGTAAACTTTGCAACTTTTGCTTTTTCTGGCAACACAGCTGACGTGCTGCACCAAGATCCCAGAGTTTGGAGGGCGTGTCTGCTGAAGCCACGTGTCTTTGGCATCTTCTACCCTGAATTCTATAAGTTACTGTTAAACCACAAACACTTTTCAGAAAGATAAACATTTTTTCAACAATAACAGTTAATAAAAATGGTCATGAAAAAAATTCAATTTTCCTTGTGTCACTTGAAACCTCAACATGACACATAATGTATTTTTCATGCATGTTTTTCTTTATTGTTCTGCAGACAAAAAACTGTTAAAGTGCCCCAAAACTTTAACCTCAATCTGTCAGCGTTTTGATCTTGAGTCTTTCAAATTTTGGCATTTTTTTAGGGATCTCAGAAGAAAACAATCTGCTGATGTTACATTGTGAAAATAAACTCCATCTGAGATTTGGAAGCGATTGCTAATCGACAGCTGCACAGCTAACTGACCTCCTCTGGGTTGGGGGGAGTTGTGACCATTTATCACCACGGTGATTCCTCTTGCCTCCAGCTTCTCCCTCCAACCCTCCACCACTTTCCTGGAGTCGTCCTGATCGGCATAGAGAGGAACAATTACTTCACTGATATTTGACACACACATAAACTTTCAGATGTGTCAATAAGCAAACGCTACAAACATACGGTGCTTGAATCATCAAACACTGACAGCTCCATGGATCCAGTGAAGTCTTGGTGTAATATGGCCTGCAGACACTCGTCCAGCCAACATGATGCGTTATACACAGGCATGATGATACTCTGAACACAAAAAGAAAAGAAAACTAAATAAAAACAGCAACTAGGACAAAAACGTCTTAAACCAAGGGTCACGTGACAATCTGAAAATATCCTCACTGGAGTAAATGGACTGAGTTTCATTATGAAGCAGGATGGTGTTTGTGTATTTGGACCTGAGCATGTGAGGAACAGATTTGAACCGATTTCTAAACTCTGAGACATCCAACAATTATATTCAAACCCGAACACTTCCAATCTCACGCTCCATCACCCACCACATCCACTGCGATCTTCTCCTCTTCCTCTCCCCCTCCTGTTACTTCTACACCTTCTGTCCTGGACCGCTTCGGTGGGTTCGGGTCCATCTCCGCGCTCTTGTCCTGCTGCTCCAGGATCCTACTGCTCATATGTTTAAAATAAGATGAACCGTTTTATTCCAGCTGTTCAAATAAAGTATAAGATCAAATGAATATCTGGCGTCGTAGCGTGAAACGAACATGCGGTAAACACGTTCATGTTAACGTCACTGAACGTTCGTCAGGGAACTTTTGTCGATATAAACCGATTCTAATTCGACAGTAATATAAAATAAAAAGTGCTTTAATAGTTCTAAACATAAACCTCGGTTGGTTTTTCGAAACGAGAGGGATACACTGGCTGTACGCGCTCGCAGTGCAGCAACTTCCGCAAATAATGAGTCCAAGACGCTCATTGGCTCAAGCAAAACACGGACAGACACCCGATTTGGTCCTTTTGCTGTCAGTCATCTGAGAACGTGACGTCAGGATAGTGTTTGAATTTTAGTGGAATGATTAAAAATATCGATTTAAACTGACACATTTCAGGGTGTTGTGTGTTAAAAACGCGTCATGGGACTAATCTAAACGTGCTTTAGCATGTTTATCATAATGTGTTACATTTACTTGATGTTTAATTGTTGTTTTTAACAGTTTTTAATTTTTGATATCTTTAATGGTCTTTTGCTGTTACTGAAATTTTTAAACATTGTTACATAAAATATACATGCTTATTAATATGAATTACCATTTGTTTGTATTTTATGGTGGAATTTTCACACAATTACGTTCTCATCTCGGTTACTTAACAAAATGTCCTTTTTGTTTACTTAGTGGGTCTACAAGAACAAAACTTTATATTTTCCCCAGAGTTTTTGTCAAATAACTGCAGTCACTGTCAAATAACTTTAAATGTTGTCTGAATTGAGCAATAGAAAAGAAGTCTGATTTTAAAAATGTACTTGATGGTCTGCTGATGCAAAGAAAATAAGAAGTACTCATCAAGGTAAACAACAGGCCTCTGACATGATAGAGAACTGAGTTCAGATCAGAGAGAATTTTATTGTTACTGTTGGCAGCAGCAGCATGGAAGGTTTTTGGTGAGCGACAGAAAAACAGGATGGGCTACAGTATTATTCTCAACTGTCGTTTTGATTTTTGGCTGGAACAGAAAAATGGGAGAGAGACTGAGTGTCTGAGTTTATGTGTGGATGTGATGCTGCAGCCAAGATTTGAGTCAGGATGAGCAAAATGTTGCTTCTTTCTTTTCTTTGGGTGGGGGGAGGTGGGGGGGTTGGCTGTTCTCATTGTTGTTCTCTTATTAGTTTACTTCTAGTTTTTATATTTATACCTCGTGGGTAAACATTTGTTTTAAATGTAATGAAAATTTGACTTGACAAAATCTGTCCAGTCACTTTTAAAGCGTTCTGTTTGTCTTTAATTCTAGCCATGTTCACACTACAGATTGTTAAATCTCATTATTACGGCCAAATTCTAACTGTGATTTCTTTGTTCTCATAAATCCTCCACTTTATATGCCACCATAAAGAAAAGTTCCTGGGATTATGTGAAATACATTTTACAAAACACAAAGAGGTTTTATTTTACTTTGCCACTGAAACGTGTTCATGCCACTGCAGGATGTAGTTTAAAAAGCTGTACAATAAACACGTTGTACACATTGGTGTTAGCTTCTTCTTTGGACTAATCGTTCCCACATTTCAGCAGCACCTTGGTTGGGTGAAGCTTAATTTATCCCTCTGAATGCTTCTTTAACTTGGACGACTGCCCTTCTGCAGGCCAGCAACAACAACTCAAGGGGGCTAAGATCTAGATTTCTTCTCTCAGACTTGAGTGTGTGATACCTGAAACACTGACAGTATTTGGGGTTTTCTTTCAGTTGATGCACCTTTTTAGAATAGGAAATAGTTGTCACTCACACAAACAACTGTTCCCACTGTTACTCACTGCTGCCTGTTTCTAATCCCTCCTCCACCAAATCAACACCACATGACAATGTTGCATATCAAGCATGTCCACCAGTTTTATCAGGAGTCTGAGACTGCAGCTGTTTAGATGTTTGATCAGACTCTGCTTAACTTTGTTTGAACAGAACTACCAGACATCAGGAATAAGGAAAGTGTTTCAGCGTGTGTGGTTAAACACACATAAGTGGATTTCCTTAATCTTTTTTTATGGATGGATGGATGGATGGATGGATGGATGGATGGATGGATGGATGGATGGATGGATGGATGGATGGATGGATGGATGGATGGATGGATGGACTAAATTGATTTTTAATAAATAGCAATTAAGCATAAAGAAATTCAGAGATTCTGTTTGAATGACATGTGTGTTGACTGTGAGTGACTTTTCAGTTAATTTTACTTTTTGTTTTTCAGTCAACAAAGTGTGTTAATTACCAGCAGAAAGATCTTATCTGATGTGTTGCAGTATATCTCATTAAAAATAGTTGTAAGCTACTTTAAATATACAATAATGTTTATAATGGATGGATTTATTGGAACTGAATCTATGTTGATTCACTTCAGTATAATAAATGAAAAAGTAGTCGATCTGCCGCATTTTCACACTGTATCAGTGCTGCCATCTAGCGGTTGCAATGAGTTACTGAACAAAGTCACATGATCAGCCTGGTTAAACTTAACAATTAAATAAATTAGCACTTGAAATAAAACTGTTTTGCTTTTAATTTCAGATTTGCAGCTAAATAATGAATGACAAAACAGTTGTCTTATTTTTTATTTCATTTTAAATCATGGCTTGACATTCTCACTCCTAAAAATTGTTCTCACGGTTACTAAATGAACAGGAAATAGTTAGTGTCACATTCAGTTGGTCTGTGAAGGGGACAAAAATAATGATTCATAAACAACCAAATAAAATAAAATGCAAACACCAGCAATTTATTGATATAATATTTCATAATACAGTAATATAATTCTATTAAATACATATGTACTTAGCATGTGTGCATGACTATAGGTTTTACATTCATGTCCAGTTTCAGTACAGTGATAGAAAAATGTCATTGTCTGAATCATCTCAGATTTTGTTGTTCTGAGCTCAGAAATGGCAGCACATCCAAAATCTTTCTCTCTTTCACTCCTCCCTTTCTTCTTTTATCTGCTCTGTTTATCCTGCCTTTTTTTATCTAAAACAAATTCAATAATTTTCTTGCATTTTGTTTTTGTAGCCAAATGCATTTAATTAAGAAGTGTCTAATTTTATTAAAGGGGGGATGGAGGGATCTTCCTGAGGTCCTCCTCAGTGATGCGGGGTGGCGGCAGAGGTAGGTACGGGGATCGGACCGAGTACAGTCTGAGTTAAACATAAGAACACGTTGAGCTAGGAAGGTTGATCGTAGGCTGGTTTGTTTCACTAATGAATTTAACTAAATCCTGTAGAGGTCACTGACCTTGAGGGACAAACAACTGAGCTCACTTTGAACCACATGCTCTCGAGCTTATAAAAAAGCAAAGCAGATTATATATCATCATTTATATGAAGGATTAATTAGCTCTAATGTGATCTGTGCTTTCTTAAATTTCATCAATTTCTCCAGTAACAGAAAGCTCCGGATACTGTTCGACTCATCAGACAAAATCAACTTATTTAACGGACTCATTTCTGTGCTCAGAAGAAGAGAATAGTTTGGAGTCTTTGGGGTTTGGAGGCATTCATGCTATTGTCGGTGAAGCAGCAGTCGAGATCCTGATGAAGCTTTGTGGACAATCCGAGGGCGTGGCTTCATCCCAGTCTCCAAAAGGAACTTCCTGTCTCTATGGTCAGAGAGTTGATGGGGAAACGTTTCGAGCAGACTTTTCAGGTGTGGTGTTGCCAACATATTTGCATCCTGAGGCATGACTGAGAGCATGTCTGAGCAGAAGAGTTCAGGTCATATAGCAGCTGATGCATCTTTAGACACAATTTTATTCCTTTGAACTTTTACTCCCCTTTAAATTTGCCCAATGACGTCAGAGCAGGATCCAGTTTAGCCTCATTCTAACTGGTTTCACTGCAGATAGCACTCCTTGAACACTGCAGAACACTGGCCGGAAGATGCAAGAGTCTCAGAGGAACGGGTTGTGACTGTGTGTTTGAGTCTGAGCACGAGGTGCCGGTCGTGGAGAAAGGGGGAGCAGAGGCAGTGGGAGGTTAGAGGGAAGGTCCAGGAGTCCAGCCGGAGGTTGTGTAAGGGAAGAGGGGAGGATGGGCGGCTGGTGATGCAGAGGGAGAGGCAGCGACGGGCTGTAGGACAACATGTGCGGGGGAAGAGGCGAAGTGGAGGACGGTCGCATTTGGTTGAGTGTGAGGCGTGGCTGGTCGCAGTGAAACGGATTGGTAGGAGATGGTGCACTCAGACCTGTAACATCATTATTTAAACAGCAGATTTAAAACAAGACAATTTTTAAAATAATACTCCATCAATATGAACATGCTTGCATTACCTGAGAGAAAGGGGTTATTCTGGGTCTTGCTGGGAGGTTTAGAGGGGATCAGGGTGTCTAAATTAACCAATGAAGCCCCTGTGGGTCCAAGAAAGGCCTCTGGAGTCCGACACATACGTGCAGGAGGGGCGCTGAGAGGAGGAGCTAACCGAGATAGGTCAAACATCTCTGGGCTGGCCGACTCCCGTCCGTTAACTTGGGGTTTCACAGGTGGATCCGCTCTGAACGGATCTGACTTTGAGTCTTGTTCAGAAAACACATCCGATTCTGGCTTTATTTCAAACAATTCAGCATCTGGAAGATTAGTAAAACAAAATTCCGGATAGGTTTTAAGGATTTCCACACACTACAATAAAAGATTAAGAGTTTAATAGCCAAATTCCACAAGATGGAAAGGTTTATAAATGTATTTTTCCATGTCGGGCATTAAAATAAAGAATGTTGCTGTCTATCTATCAAAGAGAAAATTCAAGCAACACGTGACGATATGAACATAAAAACAGTCTCATCATCACTCTTAACATGCAGTTATGAAAGCAACAATTATCACAGTACATATGACAGATGCTGCTCTGAATCCCTCCCTCACGTTTCATGCTGTGAGGACGGATCTCAAATCTCACATCATGTCGCTATCTGATCTAATTAACTATGAAAAGATGTTGTTTTAGCCCTGATGCTGTTGTGTCCAAAACGAATCCAATTTGTATTGCCTTTTTATTTCTAGCAGAAAATCCAGAATCAGGTTTTTGGCGTTTAGTTGAATTCACAGCATTACATGCTGCTTTGAAATTCTCTACCTGTCGGGCTGTCAGGATCAGGGGGGGATGCTTGCGGTACTTCCTGTTGAAGCTTCTCCTCCTCTTGAGCAGCAAACAGATCTGTCCCATCACCGTCTGAATATAAACATAAAACAGAATTAAACAGAAAAATGACATGAGCATGCTCGAGCATCTTGATAAAGATTTATGTTGTAAATTATCTATAAAGGGTGAGGTACCCCTGCTTGTGGGACCGTCCCATGCATTGTTAGATGGTGGACTTGATGGTTCACCCGCTGCCTCCCAGGGGTCTGTTTGTGAGTCTGCACATGGAGCCCAGGGATTGGATGAGTTATTGGAGGCGGGATGGTCCAACCAGGGGCTGCCAATCACAGGAGTGCTGGATGTAACTGCTGTAAAGACAGATATGAGTGTGTTTTCTTAAATACAGAACTTTAAGTTTCATATTGGATGTATCTATTATAAAGAACCCACCTACAGAGTCCCATGGGTTAGAGTTTGTGTTACAGGAGGGTTGAGTAGAGGGCCAGGGGTCACTGGGGGGAGGCTGTGGCTCAGACGACGGTCCAAATATGTCAACCAGGTCCAACATGGCCGACTACAGAGAAGAAAATATTCAGTAATCTAAGCTTCCCTAATATGTTTCTAGTTTTTATTTAAAAATCAAGTATAAATAAAAGCAGTTACATTCAAACACAGGAAACAACAAAATTAAACATTTCACTGAATTAGATAAAAAAAAAAATTGGTCTTAAAATTAAATTTCAAAATGCCATGATTCAGAGTCACAGACCCATGAGCTCACCAACCAACCAAACATCAGCGTGTCAGCTCATGAATCATGATACAAGAACTTTCAAGAAATCTGTTTTATTGAAAATTAACCAGATGACAGAAAAATCCCAATAACATCCTAAAAATTAAGTTTTAAAATTTAGACCATGTTGAACGTTGTTCTATTGGCTGCTGGAACAACTGAGGCTGTTTTTATACAAGACTTAATCAGTTATTTGGGTGTTAACAACATAAAGTATTTGCTAGTAAACATCGTGTCTGATAGTTTGGAATGTGACAAATCTCAGTATAAACTCTGGCTATTTGGTTTTGTGTAGCTTCTATTCTTGCCTTATTCAGAAAGCCACATAAATATGAAGGACGACGTCCCTGATGTAGAAACTGTTAGCTTTAGCTTAAGTAAAAAAAAAACTACAGTATTATATTTTTTTTGTAAATTATAGTGCAGCAGATGTTGAGAAACACGTTTCCAGTGATTTTCAGGCTGTAACAGCTATGTAGCAAAGCATCAGGATTTTCAGAGAAGCGTAGTTTTACACTTGAATAAAAACATCATTCATGTTTGTAAAAATGAGTAAATAAATATAAAACTGACATCAAGCTTGTTTTTTTTTTTGTTAAATGTTTTTACTTTTTGCCATTTTATAAATCCAGTTTGAGCACTAACATGTGACGAGATGCATGAAATTTATGTGCAACAAATAAGAGAAATCACACAACATTTAGTAAAACGAATCTACAGTCTGTGTGTGTTGTGTATTTTGTCTGATGGAAAACCATTACGCTCACCCAAATCTCCACAACGTTTCAATGACGCATTTAAAAGCACCTGGCTTTCTGAGATAAGAATAATATGAGTATAATGTGACCAATTAGCAGCCACAGGGATGTTTACTTTACAGAATGAGAGACTCTGATTGGTTCGCTGAAAGACTGGAGTTAGAGAGCTGATGTGCTACAAGATAAGGACTGTACTTTCTGGGAAATATCATGCTGAGTTCAAGGTTAAACAAAACTCAATCATTATCATTCTGCCTTCAGCGTTTTTCTCCTCTCTCAGTTTCTCTATTACAACACCATCATTATACTCATCTCTGTTTTTATTGGTCTTATTTTCCTTCTTTTCTTTCAGTCCACACCGTACACTCGGCTTCATTCTGAAAAAGCCTTCCAGCAGCCACCTACAAATGTACCCACCCACCTTCCTATGCAAATGCATGCTAAAGTACCATGCGTGTACCCACACACGCCATCCAGCTCACGCATTTTTAAACTAACCTCGCGTGTCCCTGACTGACTCTTTCTGCTGCTCTCATCCAGGGCCTTCTGTAGCAATGAGTCGTCTCCTTGGCGACAGCGCTGTTCCTGCAGGGGCGGAATGGTGACATCATCAATGCAACAACGGCGGACACGCTCACACAAATTCACCATCATAACCAAAACAACGTTGTATGACTTTTTTTATATGTAGGAAAACTCCGTTTTCACAGAGTGGGATCGGACCGCAAATGTTACGAAAAGGTTTCAGGTTATTTACACTGAGATGTTCAGTGTGTTTGTATTTTACTATGTATGAAGCTGCTGTTGCTCTTTTTAGTTAAAGCTTTAAGCAATCTGTAGTTGAGTGTCATCATTCATCTCTATGGTAACAGGGGAGGCAGGGCCAAGGTTTTTGTTTCTGAAATGAGACATGCAGATGCATTTCTGAGAACTTGTCCACTGGGATTGTTGGAGTAAAGAAACTGCACATTATAATGTTATGATGTGTGTAGTTTTACCTTCTGACTCTCCTCCCTGCTCATGGCTAAGGCCAGCTGGAGCTGGAGCTCCTCCTCCCCGCTAGTCTGAGGTCGAGCCTGCTCCAGGTCTGAGGCGGCGCGAGGTGAGGAGGCCGAGGCTGCAGATGGAACAAGGAAAGAATTTTAGAAAAGAAGCAGTTAGTTTGTGTGGGAGACTGTCCATTCACTGTAAGGATGCATGAGCAGATGCATGTAGACAAGACACACAGGAAGTGAGGGACTGATCTGAATATTTAAGGCCTACGCTTCAGTATTGATCATCTATATTGTGAGCAGTCCAAATCTCTGGGCGACCGCACTAAAAGCATTTCATTCAGATGGGACGATGTGTGTATCATCAACTCTTGATTATTCACAAATTACCAAAGTGTAAAAAAGCAACTCGTCAAACTCACAGTTGAAAGAGGATGGCGAACCTCTGGAGCGGCTGAATTCTTCTCCATACAGCACAGCCATGCTGGGCTGACTCGTACGTCTGCCCGGGTGATAAGATGGGGGGATACCTCCATACACCCCGCCTCCCCCTCCAGTTCCTCCCCCAGCCATTCGTTCCTTGGTCTTCAGAGCTTGACTCCTCTCCTGCCGGAGCCGGTCCTCGTCCCGCAGAAGACACACCAGCTGCCGCGCCTTTTCTCGAACATTTGCTCCCTGGTCTCTGCCGTCGCGGTCCACGTACTGGAAGTCACGCAACGTCTGGACAGGAAGCATTTCAAAAGCAGATGTTTTACTTCCACTTTAAGCTCAAATTATTAATGAAAATGTACATTATCACCTGTTTTTAGCATGTTTTATGTGTCTGAACTTTTGCCCCGAAGATCCATAAACTTTTCCACACATAACCTTTAATTTTAGCTCAGAGTGAAACAAGCTTTTTGCAGCACCATCGATAGAGCTGCAGTAAGTTCCCTGAGTCCAATGTTCTGATGGAGCAGCAAAGAGATCAATGTGGAGTCTAAGAGATCTGATCAATGTTACTCAGTCCAGTCAGAGGCAATGCTCATCTCTTTATCAAATTACAAGGGGCTTTAAAAGATAATGTCTTGTTCAGACACAAACTTGAGTTTCAATCAGCATTTATTGTCACAATTAACAGTTTTACAGGAGAAATGTTGGAAAGGTGGAGTGAGAAATACGTATATCTCAAGATGGAAAAAGTTAAATAGTTTAATGAAACTTAGTTTCCAATAAAAAAGTTTTATGTTCAGTTTTAATGTTGGTCTTGTTGAAATAAGCTGTGGAGGACAAAAGGAGAAGTGTCAGGTCTAAATACTTGTTTGTTTCTCAAAGAGTTTTCTTGTAAAAAAAAAAAGATGAATCCTCCAAAGGCATGACAGATCCTTTATCCTTCATTAGATCCCTTTATTGCAGTCCAGGTTTTTGCACTATAATTTTTTGAGATCCCCTTGAAAGTGAAAATTACCATTTTGTCAACCAAGTTTCTTCACAACAGGCTTCAATCCAAAATGCTTAAAAATACGATTTAAAATTGGCTCCTTATTAACATGTCTACCATCTTAATTTTTTTGGCTTATTTTTATGCACCAAGAGCTGCTTAAATTAACAAACAAACAAAAAACTCCAAAGCTGCTTTTCTTGGAAGTAAAACAAAGATGGGCTTTCAGTGGAATAAAATAAAATAAATCTTTTTAAATAGTTATTTTACACAGGTATGTGTTGGAAATGCCTTCATTTTGTTATATAGGGAATCATTTGGAAGTGGTATAAAGGTGCAGTGACATGAGTGGTTGTCAAGGTGACGGCAGACAATCAGCCCAGTGAAAAATGAAGCTGTTGTTTTGTAGAACAGTTGAAATTGAATTGCTTTTGCAGAGGTTGATGTACCTGAATGGTGAACGCGTTCTCACGGCACTGCTGAGCCACTCTCTCAGATCCCGTCTTCAGCAGATAATCCAGCAGCGTCAGAGCCTGAAGTCACATGTTGATCATGGAGGTTTTGGTTACATTCATCAAAAGAACAAAACTGCAAAACATAAAGAGATGCTCGAACTCCCACAGTGGAATAAACACAATAAACACCCACCTTGTAAACATGTCTCCAGTTCTTGCCGCTGTCATTGAGGCGTTTCCACACCATACCCATGACCTCAGCAAATGCCACTACATTGAAGGTCAGGTCAGCAATTTCTGACATGAGAGACGAGGATGGGCCCCATGGATCGTTTGAAGTGGCCTCACGAACCTTCACACAGAAGAAGAAAAGACCTTAATGTTCATCTCATTGCCAAGCATGCATCATTCTATCTGTTCAGAAGCATCAATATCAAAAAAACCTTAAATGAATCTAAGTTTAAAACACACGAGGGAGAGGGAATCAATAAATTCTGATCCAACTGACCTTTTCATCTTGGTTTTGTTGAAGAACATAGCACATGTTTACAAAAAGCAAACATCTTTTATCACATACCTTGATTTCTGCTTCGGAATAATTGTGCACAATATTCTTCACCTGCCGACGCAGGGCTGAGGTTGTCATGGTGACTTGGATGGATGATGTGAAGGAAGAATCGGGGAAAGCAGAGGGTCAACAGGTGATTGGAAGGAGAGGTAGCTACGCCAAGAAAGGCTGTGCTTCACTGTTAGGAGTTTTAGGACGCTCCTGTAAAAGAGTGATGAAGATGATGTATAAGAACAAACTGTGCTGGTATCAACAGAATATAAAAGCAACTAGTTTTCTCTCCAGTGAGTGATGCTATTAACCATCTGTGTGCCGGTCCTGTTAGATTTCAGTTCTGCATTCGACACCACAGCATCACACAGAAACAGTCCTTTCACCAGGACTCTTCGTACTCTGCAGACAACAAACCTTGATTTAACACTTGACAATAAAACACAAATGTTAACTGATAGTGAATAGGTCTGCCTCATTTTTTTAGTTTCTGTGTCACAACGACTGGTGAAAGTGACTTGCTGAGCTGCTCTGTCATAAAGTAGGTCACACACAGTCTCTGTCACTCAGTTGTCTGATGAACCTTCTTGAAAGCTTATTTAATTCAGGTCAAAATGCGCACACACACACACACACACATGCAGCCACCTGCAAGCGGACACACACACAGCCCACTTTTTGATTTTAAAAAAATTTCTATTTCAGAGATACCACGAGAGGATTGATCATATGGGTTCTGAGACTGATTCTGATCACTACTGGAAGTCTTCAGTAAGAATCAGTGTCATTAACCCAGTAAACCGAGATGGACCCGATGAAACATAACATCAGTGCTTGAAAGTAAGATAAAGAGGTTTATCTGAAGAGGCTTCACATAATCTCGTTGAGTTTTTATTATAAAATACAAGAGGACGCAGTTGTATTCTATATTTAATCATTTTATTTTTATAATAATAATAATAATGTTCAGTGACTTTAATATATGTCTTTGACTCTCTGAGATTGTGGAATATTATAATAACTGCATCTCAAATTTATACAACACTTTAAAGAAAAAGAACCTCAGGGATGGGAAAATGGCCCACAGAATTTTGCCTTGTCTTCACCACATCTAATGAACCAAACAGTAAGAATCACATCCTCTGGTCAGACGACTCAGTGTTTTGTCGATAAAGATTGATACCAAAATATTACAACCATCTGTTGATTTAAATAACATTGTCATTAATTTTCATTTACATCATTACGAGCTCTAAATTTCTCCAATAGATAAATAATAAAAATGGGATTGAATGTACTGCCTTAGTTGACAAATCAAATAAAGCTATTGAAACATAACTGACATTAGGTTCTACTTGTCTGAATAGACATCGATGAATCATCTGTTTTCCATTGTGCTCCTGGTTTCTGTAATTAATGTTGTGAAATATTTGTCAGCAGAACAGCAGTTAGAGCAGCTTTTTAAAAGAATGTTCACCATAATTTTGAATCCAACCTTTACCTGCTGTTTTCCAATAGTTCAGACTAAACAGAGTTGTTGGATTGTTCAGATAAAAAGTGAATCACAGCAAAAGCACACGGTACTGACACACAGCTCTGAGGGGACGAGTGAGACTGTGCAGGAGGCAAACAGAGAGAAGGAAGGGCATGAAGAAACATATGCTCAGCAACTGCGACCAATATCGGCTTTCTGCACAATCATCTACAGCAGCTCGGCCACACGGAGAGAGAGAGAGAGAGAGAGAAGCTAAAGGTTGGATGCTGTAGTGAACCATGTGAGGTTTTCTACTGAGCCTCACACCAGAGTAACATGATCTTTCTGTGCCCGTAACAGTTCTCAGACCTGTGATGACAAGTTCAATGAATCCAAAGATCATCTGAAACCATGTGAGACATTTCTGATGTCTGAGATTACATTTTCTTTTTATCAGTGTGAGGCCAGGACTGATCACGTGCTGCTAATTTTTCTGAATGATCTCACATGCCAGCTCATGATAGTGTTTGATAAAATACACCAAAGACCTGGAAATAAACAAGGTGTTAGCTTCTGAAAACAACAAGCCTACATCACTTTAAATGTGTGTGTTTGATCAGGTCTGGCAGCACAGGGACTGATTATGGAGGTGATGTGTGGATAACGGATCCACTCATGAGACCACATGGTGATTTTTTTTAGGTGAGGGAGTATTTTCTGATTCACACACATTCATGACTCATGTGGAGACGTTCATCCAACCAAAATCTCTCTTAACATTGGTGTCTGACTCGAGACCAGCTGCAGCTATCCTCAGTATCTACTGTAATATGCGAGAACAGAAAATGTCTGAACATACTGTCTGCTTCACGTTCCTTTTGTATTTACTAACAACCAACTTATATTATAGTGTAGATAAATAAATAAACTTTTGGAGTCTAGTGCGTCGATTTGCTCAATTCACACACAATTAACGTCACTCCGTCGATGTGGAATGCGCATGCGTGCTGTAAAAGCAGGTGTAATCAGTATGTTGCAGAGTAAATACCCTCATTAAATATGGTAAAATACTTGATTGCTGGGGTTGAAGTAAACAAGTTTTAACAAACTACATTATAATCTAAGAACATTATGAACTAAAACCGAGAATCATACACAGTATCAGATGAGAAGATTGAGGGACCGGGTTTGGTGGGTGGGGGTTCGGGGGTCTACTTCTTCCCCTTCAACACACCCTCATACACGCCCCCTCATGCGGTGGATTCCCTCTGATTGCCATGTGCAACATATAGACCCCATTCTGTTAGCAAGCACCGGCGCGAGCCGCTACAGCATCAGTGTCCGTCTTCTCCCCTAAATAAAAGGTGCATCAGAGGCCGGGAGTGCAGCGCGTGCCGCTTACCATACTGCGCTCATCTGTTGTGTTGTTCGCCGAGCATCCTCGTCTCTCTCAATATCACCCACAAAGTCCTCGTAGCAAATAAAAATTCTGTCCGCAGAGATCTGTTAAGCAGAGAAGGTGAGATGATCCTCGCGCATCTCTGTGTGGATCGGATCAGAAATCCTCACGCGGGGACGTCTGTCACATCAGAATCCTGGCCTTTCAGCAAGATGCGAGCCACACGACCAGGCAGCCAGTGGTGAAATCCGCATAGGATAAAGATAAGCTACAACACACACGGTTCACTATGCTCCCCCCAACCCCACCCCCTCCCCTTCCCTTTTCTCTCCCTCACACACAGAGGCGGGCCCGTCTGCGTAAAACCTGCCGGCAGGCCGCGCGCTACACACATGCAGCAATCACAGCAGGGAGCGCGGAGGGGTACTGAAAGTGCGTCTTTTGCGGTCAGGACGGAACAAACAGTCAATTCCTCAAACAATAATCTAACGTAGTTTATTGATTTCACAACATAATAGTATCTGGAGGCCTCTAAAAGTCTGTCTTCTGTCCATCTTCCACGTTTATCTCCTCCATCAGGTCACACAGGTTGTCCACCAGGTCCTCCATCAGAGCATAAACCTGTCAGAAAATAATACAATAAATCTATATTCAGCCTATAATGAAATTCCTTTCTTGCTTTAGATGAAACATTCAGGGGAAACCCAGAGGTTTCACTGTGTGATCTTTAAATTCTTATCTGAGTATTTAAAACTTTCTTTTTGTTTTTATGTGATAAAAACCCATGCTTCAGACAGCAGGTGATAAATTCAAATAAAACACAATTAAAGTCTCAAAGGCCTTCTTTAGCAGGTTACTCTGAAGCTCTATCATTCTTTTACATTTTATGTTGGTGTTTGTAAATCAGGATTATTTGACTTGTATCTGGTTGGTCTGTGAGGAACCTGTTTGGTATGTTGGGTCACAGGATTAAGCCCCATTTTCCCACATGACTTATTTTTCAGACTTTTTGCATGTTACTGAATATAGGAAAAAGTAACATTCAAAACAAGGACAAATATATGACACAGAATTGCCTTCTGTTCTTAATGTAGCTGAGCTGAAGAAACCTCTAACAACACTTGCTGTTTATTCCTTAGGTTATGCAGAGGGGAAGTTGTGTTTGTTATGATGAGAAACCTGTGCAGCATTCTTCTTTCTGTTATCACCTTTAGAGCTCTGAAGTAATTCCCAGTCAGCCTTTTTAAACCAGTTTGTGTAGCTTTTATTGAGCCAATGTCTCTGATAAAGCTGCCCCAACAAATGGCCACACAGAAAATTACACTTCCCACCTCAGAGATTGAGATGTGCATCTTCCTGTGAAGGTTCTAAATACACTAAAAGAAGGGAGTTTGTTTTGTTTTCTTGTAAACATGTTCAGTCTGTTATCTCTCCTCCAGGGATGTAAAGACTGTGTCTGTGATTGCTGGTTCTTAAATCATCTCATTCACACTGATTTGTTCCACAGCATTCCACCAAGTGGTCCACCTGTATGGGGGACATCTTGGACATGTGGTAGATATGTATGTTTCCTCCTGTGGGGAATCATCTAATAGATTCCACCCTGCTTCCTAAATGTCTACTGTTCTCTCCAGCTTGAGATGACTTTATCATCAAGCTTGTAGTATTTTTTTCTAAATCAGGGAAACTGCAGAGCAAGTTATGTTCCAAATAAATTGAAAATTCCAACAAGAACACAGAGACAGCCAGATGGTCTTACTGCAGCTGAAGTCAAGGTTAAAGATCAGGGGGTTCAGACCTTTAAAGTACCAGCTCTGTGACTGTAGGACAACCTGCCACTTAACATTACAACTGATGAGAAAGTATTTTAAATGTTATAAAAACTTTCTATTTCATATTAGGTTTTAATTCTCATTCAGTTTGAGCCTATCTGGGTTTTATTTCATGTCATTTTTTTTGTTTTTACATTATTTTCGTGTTTCTGTTTAATGCTTTAGTTTATTGTTTTTATCTTAACTGATCAATTTATTTCCCTGTTTGTTTGAACCTTACCTGTGAAGCACTGTGGTTTGTTGCTTTTAAGTGGAAATACATTTGATTAACATCGACAATGCTCTGCATTTAATAATAATAAAATAACTTGCCTTTTTATGCAGAGTTGTTGTGTAGATGTGCATCATCTCTGGATCTAAACTTTGGTCATCAGGTTGAATGATGGTTTCTGAACCAGGATCAATCAGTGAGCCAGAACCGCTCCTCTGATTTTCTCTGGAACATGCACCATCCTTTTTTTTACCCTTTCTTCTGTTTTCCTGTGGAAGCTTAGCAGATTTATTATTACAATGTACCTAACAAGCAGTTTTGTGTTTATGTAGTTTATGTGTGCATCTGTCACAGATGGTTTGGAACAGTGCGGGTGCTATTAATTCATACTCTGGCACAACGTCCGACAGCAGGTGCACATTTTCACACACTCTTCTGTTTCCATGGTAGCATAGGAGTAATAGACTGTACCTTACCTGTGACTCAACCATTACACAGAGCAGAAAATCAGTCAGCAAAACATGAGCAGATCAAACTGTTCAGTCTAAAACTAAATTACTTTCATGGGGGACAATAAAGAAGGGTGCAATTAAATTTGGAAGGTATCAAGTTCAAGGTCAGACCAGCAGCTCGTCTTTAGAGAACAAGGTACATCTCTTAGATTCAGATCCCTGACTCAGACTGGCTCTAATGAGAAGTGGTACGTGGCAGGTGGGAGCAGGAAAGCAACCTTGTGCATTGAAAGGAATGAGTAATGTAATAGTGACACTTTTCGCATGTTATCTCTCTCAACAGATGAGAGGCCAGTTGGTTGCTAAGCTACCAGAATAACCTTGAAGGAGGAAGAATATTTAGATAGAAAGTACTTGTGTTCTACATTATTCAGAAATGTGCCTATATGGAGTTTTAATGCCAGCTGCACAATTTGCCTTCCAGCAAGAATCTTACTGGTTCGATTCCCAGATGGGAGTTTTTTTAGAGTAATTTTCATGTTTTCCATGTGCATTTCCTCCCACAGTCCCAAAACATTCATGTTGGGTGAATCTAAATGGGCTTTAAAGTGAAAGTGTGTGGTTGTTCGTCTTTGTGACCCTGTGATGAACGTTTGTCCCACCACTTGCACAATGATGGCTGGAGTTCGGCACCTGCACCTGCGTCCCTGGATAGAGAGAGGGCTGTTTTACTGCTGCATTGCTGCTTTTTGTATTTCTGAGAGTGAAGTGATGAGTGTCTGATTCACAGTATGTTGAGACAGTCAGCATAAAAAAAAACAACCGAGTCCGCTTGAACAGCAGATGAATGAATGACGAACTGACATCTTGTTTGAAGTGAAGAGGGTGAGTCATTCTGTGGATCAGCTGAAGCATCACATTAAGTGATGTGTTTTACAAAACATGATACTTTATTCATGCTCACAATTCAAAACACATCTGATTCAACTGCTACACTGTGACATAACTGCATTAAATTCTCAGTGTGAGAATGATGGATAGTAAGCAGCACGCACACACACGCACACACACACACACACACACATTTCTTACCTCCACAGGACTGTCAGATGTGGATCTCCTTCCAGTTCTCTCCTCTTTAGCAGCTGTTCCTCCCTTTTTCTTAGCTTTATCATCGTTGTGCATGTGATCAAACACATCTGATGCATCAATGGAGAGAAAGAACAAGAAATTTGCTTAATTAAATAAACTTTATTTTGAATTATGAACTGAAAAGTAGAGTGCCATCTTCTGCTTATTATCCAGTTTGCAGCTGCATGGTGGTGCAGTGGGTAGCGCTGTTGCCTTGCAGCTGCTGTTTTTGAGGCAATCGCAAAGCGCTACATTTACACGTCAAATATTATTAATTATAAATTCAAGTCAGGCAGATCATTCAAAAGATTTGCTGCATAAATATTTATGCAGCAAATTTCATTTTCATTTCTCAGACATCATTTAATAACTTTTTAGAACAAAACTTTTGGACTATCAAGGGCATCATTTAAAGATAACAGTTATTTTAGGTATGATTATATGACTCATTTTAAAGTTTCTAAGTAACAATGCAGTGGTTTGTGAAAAACAGTCATTAATCTTCCTTTGTCATTTTCATCCTAATGATGTGCAACAATGAGATATTTCCATTTTTCTGAGATTTCTATCTGGAATCAAGATGGAGATAATAGAAATAAACCCTTGTTAACAGGTCATCTTATCCAGCCAGGCTGATTAAAAATGAACAATCTCATTGTTTATTCCAATGATATTAGATTTGTTTTAACTTTGAACATAGTCCTTATATATTTATTGTAAATGTATCATTGTATAATTTGTCTAAATTCTAAAGTATTTGTTTTTTTCCAGTACAATAAAATGATTATCTTGTCAGGTAATACAAGTTTAAATTCATTATAAACTGAAGTGATATTGAGTCGAGTTCCGTATTTGTTATACAGTCTATGTCTTAGTCAAACATATGAGACTCACCAGTATCAGACGTTATGGGTTCTTGTTTTTTATCAGCCAACGTTTCATTCTCTGGGAAGCCGAACACGTTCCTGAGTCTCATGACCTCATCGGACATTTTGTCCAGCAGTTCCTTCCACAGCTGCTGCCTGCAGGGGGCAACACACACCATCATAACACATCCTGCCTGCTGGCGTGGAACATATGTTTTGATGAATAATTCACGAGTGTTCATGCTTCACCCTATAAAGGCCGATGTTAGACGGAGGTGTTTCATATCTGATGTTTCTGAGAGATCCAGAAGCAGAAAGTTGAGCCGAGCCAGGGCGGCTTCTTTGTTTGGGGAGCCAGAAGTGGGCTCTTCATCAGGTAGAGACAGCACAGCCTGGAATATAGAAAAATAACAGGTGGATAAACTGCATGTTACATATTCAATCTTATAATAATTTACTCATATTGTATATTTTAATAAATATAAACTGTAATTTTTTATTTGATCAAACTGATTCTGACAAAGTATCCTGTTCTGATTACCTGTTGGAGTGTGTCGACAGAGAAATCCCAGATATCTCTTGGATTCACTGTTTGCCACAATCTGTTTAGGTCATCCACTGTTTGATAAACATACTGTAACTATAAATAAAAAAAAACACACAAGAGTCTGGGGAAGCAATTCACAGCATATGATATGAATAAACATCTGACCTCCAAGGATTTACAAAGCTCATGAACTCGTATATTATTTCAAATATTATATATTGATAAATTATGACTTTATTAATCTCTTGATGGTTAAAGGTGTGTTTTTACATACATATGAAAAGTTCACAGATTTGAACAGAAACCACGGTGACACTATAGTGTATAAACCTCCATTGATAATAATCTTCAATATGATGCATGGGAGATTTATTTTGTTACACCTTTAGAGATTATCTTTGTTCTCCACTGTGTCTGTGTGAGAGGCTTAATAAGAAAGACAAATCTAACTCTGTTTTCAAAAATATCCAACTAATGATTCATACAAATAGATTATCTTTTGATTTTAATGTTTGGGTATATTATTTCCTTTTGATTTGGGTTATACTTGTGCGTGGACACTGAGAGCTGATCCAGAAAACAGTCACGTTCTGTATTCATCCAAAAGCCATTTAATCAGTGTCTCAATTAGTTGAATTAACAACATGTTCCTTTAGGGCTGACACATCAACATGACCCAGAATGTACAGCTCAGAAGCTCTTGTTACTACTTTTAGAGATTGGTACACCTGAGCTATAATTAAATAATGAGCTACCCTGAATTATGATGGAAATAATAGAATAGCGAAGCTGTATATGAATTAGGTGCATCCATAAATGTCAGGTTTTGGAGGACAAGACTCACACTGACGCCCACATCAGCTAGCGAAGTATCAAAAAGAATGATGCAATGAAGGGATCGATTTCTGGGTCATCTCACACTGAATCACGTGCAGTGACTCAGATTTATTCAGAGCTAAACACTCCCAAACATAAGAGCGTGACACATCTGAGCAACAGGAAAAAACGCAGCCCTGATGCACCGTGAACATTGAGTTTTAAACAACACGACACAATGAGTATCAGAACGAATCTTACAGCCCATTCACCAGGGCATCAAAACACTGGAGACCCACAGATACTGAGAGGCTACTATGTTTTCTTAGTTTGTTTTATCTGTGGCTGTATCGACACAATGCAATTCTGTGCTTTCATAAATGTATTAATATCTAAATCTAATCTTATTGTATGTCTTTCCTCCATCTAAACGTGACAAGTTGAAAACTGACATCTTTAGCACAATTTCACATAGTCTGACAAAAAAAATAAAAATAAAAACTTACAAAAATCCTAGAAAAACTAGGAAATGACTAAAAAGTTACAATTTTGGGAACTAGAAAGTGAATCAATAGAAAAAGTTTGAAGAAATTTTTAAGAAAGGTTATATAAGATGCCTCCACCAGCAGGTAATTACCTTTGTGTTTTTGTTCTTGAACTGTTGCTCTTCAGTGAAGTACAGCTCTGCAGGAGATCGAGGTCTTTCGGGGGGGTTGACCCTCTGCAGCATTTCATCCACAATCGATTGACACATTTTTACCACAACTGTTTTCTCCAGCTTGTTCTGCTCATGCGCACACAACAGAAACATTTAAAAAAAAAAACTTATAGAAATGTGTATTATAATCTACAGTATTTGTTCATTTGTCTTGCTTTTAGGTGTTGATGAACTTTAACACTGACATATATGAAAAGTCTCTGATCTGCAGTTTTGTCCTGGTTAAAAGCCACTCCACTCAACCTGATCTGGATCGAGGCTCCTTGTAACAACACAGGATGAGTGTTGAGTTGCCAAAGTTCACTTTTCAGACCTGGATCCTCAGACTTGAACGTGAACTCCACCTGCTGGGTTTCACCAGGACAGATCACACCTGTGCAGAAGAGATAAAAAATGGAACTTTTGATTGCTAATTGAGTGACACATGGACAAACAGTGTATGACGCTTGAACTACAGCTGCAGGTGTGTGTGTGTGTGTGTGTGTGTGTGTGTGTGTGTGTGTGTGTACCAGGAGAGAAATTGAAGTAAAAGTGCACACTCTGTTTTTGTGAACGCAGCTGTGTGACGCTCTGAGGCTCTTTAAGCTTCTGCCAGCTGTAGAAAATGGCCGTGCTGCCCTCGTTGTGCAGCTCAAGGTCAGATGAGACCATTTCTCCAGAAAGACCCTCAAAGAACAATGTGGTTCTGATTCCTGCTTCTCCCTAAACATTTAGTGAAGGGAAATAAAAACAAATCAAATTCAAAGGAACATTAAAAATTACTTTTAGGAACAGACAGTACGCTTTCATTGAATATTATTATTTCCAATCTCAAATAAATCCCATGTTAAGATGTAATTGCTTATAAAGGCCCAATAAAATGAAAACAAAAAAATGTGGAGAAAGAATCTTTGTTTTGATTTAGCAGGAAGACTCTTGGCAGTAATTCGGTCACTAAAATTACAGATTCAATTTTACTCAGTATTTTACTGCTCTGGGTATAAAATAAAACACTTGAACTGAATAAACTTTTTTTTCATTTTGTAGAAAAAACAAGTGATTTAATATATTAAATGTAAATACTATTGGATATTTTGAGTTTCATCACAAACACGTTTAGAACAGTCAAAGTTAAACGCCTGATAGACACCTGATGAAGGAGCTGCAGTGAAACTGCATTAAAGCTTTTTATTTCCTTTTCAGAGGGACATTAACTTCTCCAAATTACCAGCTAATATCTCTAAGAAATTTAATTTCTGACCAAGGCAGTATGTTAAAGCTCTCAGTACCTTGTTAGAGGTGGAGTTTCCAGTCCAGCTTGCAAGTTGACCGCAGATTCTCAAAGCAGGAACAGGCAGAACTTTAAACTGAATGTCCTCAAGTTCTACCAGTGGCTCTCTAATAGTAATAAACAGCAGCAACATCAGACTATATTTATATTAATGTGTTTTATGGGAACTGTTTTAAAATCAAAATGTTTAATTCTTCAGCCTGGTGGGGATGTTTATGTACACCGAGATGCCTAAAAATAGTGAAATTACTTGATATGTGTTTGCTTTTATTAGCTAAACATAATTATTGCAAAATCGCATCCTTATTAATTCACCCATTTTAACCATAAATCAATTTGAGTGTGTTATTTTACTCTCTAAACTATCAACGAGATTGAGGAAAGATCAAATCAAAAAGGAAAATTCTCACAAGTTTTCTTTTGTAGTTTCCTCGTCTTCTTTGTCTTCTTCCTCCTTCTCCAGTAACAGACTTTGATCCGCTTGAGTGGAAGTTAGTTGCTTTCCAGATCCAATCACCTCCAGTCTGCTAAAATCCTGCAAAAAAAATTCCAACACAAAGGGGTTTCTGTGAGGGACATTATTAACTTTTAATGTGCGTCTAATTTTATCGATCCAGTTCTTTTTTTTTTTTTTAAGTGATATTTTTAATGGATGGCTGAGGTATCATAACATTAACATCATTCTTAGTGACAGTCTGAAGCATGGACGTATTTTTAGTGGGGGACACAGGGGACATGTCCCCTGCACTTTTTCAAAAGGCCGTTTTGGTCCCCTGTACTCTGCAACTGTCCAAAAACAATGTTTCGCTACATTAAACAGAGATGAGTTGAGCACTAGGACCAAGCAGAAAACGGCCGCTCAAGCTGAAGCCCGTCTCCCCTAGTTTAGCCCGCCTACCAGTTCCTCTTGTGTGATTGGCTGTTTCTGCTGTCACTCCCCCTTGCCTGTTTGCACACTGCAGACAGACAGACCGGTGTGGTGGCAAGCTAACCTGCGGTCAGGAGTGCTGTGCAACTGTCGTTTGGCCGGCATTTGGGTTTATGATGTCAAAGAGAAAAAAAGGCGACATAAGAGACTTTTTTTAGAAGTCAAACTGTAAGTTACTCAAAGAAATGTGTTCCAGCTGTCCATCAACACCTTTTCTTCCCAAATGTAATGCCAGTTAGACTTGCCCACCAGTAGGTGGCGCTAATTAAATGATGATATTCCATAAATAGGCAAAATTGTCACTAAGTTGGTGTGATGTTGACTCAGGTAAAACACAGAATTGGGTGATAATGTTTGGCTACTGTCAGGTTCAGTTACCAGGTAGGGGGGGGTTGAACTGAACTCCAAAGCGACCCAACTCCAAGACACACACACGAGAACCAGGTATCAGTGAAATAAAGTTTATTGTAAACATGCACAAGACAACAGTACAAGAAACGTGAAATGTGCACGATGAATAAACTCAGGACTGGACTGCAGTGGGGTGGGAACTCGATCCTGGAGGAGACGTGTGTTAGTGACACATTAAAACAGCCCGCTGCAGTGTGCGGGGATAGTACTCGGATACTCACAGTGACGCGGTGACTGAAGCTGCGTGTGGTGAGATCCGAGGGACACTGCAGCGGGGTGGTGCTCCAGGAGTCGAGGCAGTACGGTGAGGTCCGGGACGCGGTGCTGTCGATGCCTGCGTGGGTCCAGCAGGGGAGGCAGCAGCGCGCTCACCGGAGAGGTGTGGATCCAGAGGCGACCAGGGACAGACAGCCAGAGGGAAAGAGCCAGTCGCGTGTTCCCGCAACTGAGCTCTAGTTCATCCGTGTGAAAACCAGTGCTCACGACAGGCGGGTAACTCACCGCACAGAGGCACTGGCACTGGAGGATGCTCCAGGACACGGGTCCGAGAACGGGGGGAAGAGCGCAGGTCGGAGAGCTCACGACCGCAACCCCGTTTGAAGGTGAGTCCTCTTTCCGGCTCCAGGGGCTGTCTGCACAGTCGTTACTGTGACAGGAGTGACAGCAGCGCGGTGACCGGTGAGGCACTCAGAGCTGGAGGAGCGCTCCAGCATATATGACTACGAGAGGAGGAGGAGAAGGCAGGTTAGTAGCACTAACGAAAACAACTGTCATAAATAATTCCCTGGCCACTCTGTACCACGTTAAGGTGTGTAACAGACAACGAACTGGCGCCTGTCTGTGGTTCTTCCTCTGTTTAAATACCCAGCTCTCCTGAGCTGGGTAACGATCCACACCTGCAACCACTGATGACTGCCACGCCCTGGAACTGACAATTATTGTACAGAAACATGCACCACTCTCACCAGCTGCAGAGATCCTCTCAGTCACCAGTGAAACACACAACTCAGTGAACAACAGCCATCACCAAACATAAATCCCCAAACACAAAACCCCAGACCCTGACACAGAGGTGCTTTAAAGAATTTGTCAAGTTACAAACCTGGTGAGTTTGAGGTTTAAATAGAAAATTCTAAGTTGAATACATAAGATGGACATTTAGAGGACTCATTGATACTTTTAAGGCTGTCATATACAAATTAAAGTACTTTTAGTCGTTGTTCTTCCTACCGAAAAATCTACACCTTAGATTAAAATATAGCAGACATTGTTGCTTCTATCAAAATGTGTTTCTTTTAACTGAACTAGGAGCCCAGGCTGCACAGTGGTGCAGTGGATAGATAGCACTGTTGCCTTGCAGCAAGAAGGTCCTGGGTTTGAAACCAGGCTGGGACCCTTCTGTGTGGAGTTTGTGTGTTCTCAACGTGCATGTGTGGATTTTCTTCCTGCCACAGACCAAAAATATGCTTGAAGTTAATTGACCACTCTAAATTGTCCCTCAGGGTGAGTGAATGGTTGTCTGTCTCTATGTGGCCCTGTGCTGGACTGACGTCCTGTCCAGGTGTAACTCCACCTCTACCCCTAAGTGGGTAGAGATAATGATTGATTGAATTAGTAGTCCGGGTTTTTACAAGATCAATCAGAGACATACTTTACAGTGAGCATTCAGATCTCAGTAAGGAAACAGGGAAAAAGCACCTTGCACATTTTAAAGACTTTTCTCAGGCTTTGCTCTGAGCATGCTGACATAAAAGCGCAGCTGATGTTTTTATCAAAGTGAAAAAAGATTTACTATCTGTGGCAGCGTGTTAAACAGACAACACTGCATCCTCTTGATACATCAACAACAAACAAACTGAATAATGAGACAGCATACTCCACTTCTGTATAAAAGCTGTAAATATTCTATGACTTCAACTACAACTCAAGTCCCAAGACTGCACGTTAAATCGGTCAGACAGAATGTTCGTGCCTTTTCTCAAGAATTTATTAGGTCTAGTTTTATAGGTCGCTCATGACAAAAACTCATCTTGTCTTTTTGATACAGAATCCAAATCTGGGTCACTAGGATGATGACTGAATGAACTGAATGAGGGGTTATTGTCTGGGGCTGTTTTTACCTTCAGACACTGTCCCAGTGTTCTATTAGAAGGAAAAAATGACCAGGAAATGGACCTTCTTCAGAAATCAGAATCTATACATTTTTCTCTAACATGTCTCTTCTTTCATATCCCATAGAGTCATAAATGCTTAATAGAAATCTGCTGCTACCCACTTACTGTGTGTTCTGCACAGGTGAATATTGATTTAACTCTTGTATCTTCTCAGTCTAGAGAGATAAAGAGTTGCTGAGGACAGCACTATAGCTGAGAGTTCTAATCATCAAATGAATTTCTAGGAAGAGGCCCAGCTTGAATCAACCGCTCGATGCAGGATCAACTGAACAGTTGCTGCTTCTGAGAAGTTTTTTTTAATCACCTAAAGCTCAGAGTGACATTCTATGTTTTCTGTTTCTAATTTCTCTTCTGTGGTGAAGAATGTGGAACTCTGAGTATCAGAGAAACAGAATTAACTGAGATGAATCAACACAAGGCTCAGCGCAGGGTTGGCTTCTAATGTGCATGTGATCGGTTCAGTTCATCAGCTAACAGGCCACTGATGAAGGGCTTCTGGCTTCTATCTTGTCAATGAAATATTTCACTGAGGAGTTTTGCTCAGGATTTCCAACACATGCTTAGTATGTGACCATGATAATTCTTCTCTTTTGTCAGAAATAGAACCATCAGCCCAGTTTGTTTGAGTGCGGTACAGTATTATTTGTTAATATTTGTTAATGATGACTCAAATCCCTTATGCACTCACATGGACCTGCCAGTAGTCAGTCATTCATCCTCTTCCCTGAGGGTTTTCTCTGTTTTCAACCCTGCAACATGGCGGGTCGTAGCGGACCAGCATGAACCAGCAGCACTGCTTCAAGCTAGTCCTGTTAGGAGAATCAGTTGTTTGGACGTCCAGCCTGGTGAGGTTCTTTGTCAAAGACCAGTTCCACGAGCACCAAGAAAACACCACAGGAGCTGCTTCCAGACACTGTAGGTCCTCTTGGTTTTACAGTTTGAATTTTTATGTGACTTAGAACTGAGTAAGTTTATTATTAATTAATTTATTAGCTGCCAGACTTGACACACAACATCAGTTATTTCCTGATAAGAAAAGTCAAACATTTATAAGCGGAGGATAATTTTTTGTTTATGTTTATAAGAAGAGTGAATATTGGACTTGGATTGGCTGGAAGCCCAGAAAACAAGGTTAGCTGAATACTAATATGGTCATGTCTAGGCTTATTGTATCTCTTTGCCAAAACATTTCAACCAGCATCCTTCTATCCTATCAGGAGGTTCGTTATCTATTAGGTGAGAATTAAACATACTGTATCTTTGAAAGGTGACTACACCTGCTTTACTCTTCATCACCAGTTTTATAATGATGAAATATCAATATTTTTATTAAATAAAGATTGAATTTTGAACAAATTTATTTAGAACTGGAACGTACTGGCATTTCCTGAGTGGCTGATGAAATTAAAAATGTATTAGCTAATAAGTAATGAGATGGGAAATCCACTGCTTTTAATGAATGAATTGAAGATGAGTGTTATCAGAGCGAAGCGGCACTCATCAGCTCTCTGCTACCGACCCAATCGGATCTGATGACACAGATAGCAGGAGGATGGTAGGGGTTCGCGTGTTCCGGGCTGATAAGGTGGATGGGGAGGCTGGATTTGAGATGCCGACAGAGACACTTATCTGGAAGCTCAGAGAGAGCACTCTGCCAAGTCCTGGAAACCTACCCTGCTCACAAGAATTGGCAGGGTGATATAGAGCCAGAGCTCACATGAGAGATGGATATCGGTTAGAAAAAAAAAGGCAATTTCTTCAAGCAAAACCAATTTCCAATTTTGACACGAGGTATGAAGAAAACAAATGGAGACGGCTCATTAGACGTTGACAAGTGGAGCGTCGACCTTCGGTGTAATTGTTACAGCATTTTGAAAAAGCTTGTGACTCACAGTGAGACCTATCAGTAATGTTTATGGCTGTTACTCATGGTGCTTCTGTTCTTTCTGCTGTTCTTGTCAGGTCCAGATGAGAAGTGGGATGTTTATCATTGTTCATAAGGTTTGTAAAATGCTGGTGACCTATTATTTATGAACCCTGTGTGGTGTGATAATGTGAAGGATTGGTATCATGTGCTGACTGCTGACAGCTTATCTACCAGATACTTATAATTACATGGACTGTTCTTCTATTTTCTTTCTGAAGTACAACCATTACAGAAATCTGACTTGTACCTGCTGCTGCCTGCATTGTAATACTACACAGTGGTATTCATGTCACTTTGAAGGGGCCTATCTAAACTTACAATGAAAGAACACCTTCCCTCCCTGTTAATCAGCTGCAAGGTGAGAACACATTTTACTTGTTGTCTCAAAGGATCCATGGCTGGATCACATGATTTTCACTTCCTCTGTGGGTTTGAGAATGACATTAAAAGGTCGTTTGTTGAGCAGTTGTGCCAACAGTTTCCATTTATAGTACAGATGCATGCGCATTTGGTTTTTGTTTGTTTGTTTTCCCCATTTCTTTATGAGAGGAACTTTATCTTTGGGACAATTTCCCATCAGATACGATGACACCTGTTCTCTTTTTTTGGTAACAATTTGAGCCTTTTTCTGCTTTATTTTGTGTTTTGCAGTTAAATGAATCATAAAAACACTTTAACCTATAAAACACTGAAGGTGAAGTCATGTGCAGCTTTTTATATAATAAAAAAACTCCAACATTTTGAACAAGGCACAATAATTTTGAATCCTAGAAATGTTATTAAATGTAAAAACATCACACAGATGGTTCAGATTTATTTGAATGTTCATTTTAAATGAATGGGTTGATGAACTTCTGACTAACTTCCATAATGACCCCGATTCTGCTTTCATGTACACCATTTAAAAAATAATCACCAGGTCAGTAAAATGTCTTACAGGGTTGAATTTCACAGTAACATGTTTAGTAGATGTAGAGGAGCTACTGGGGTCTCCCACAGGCTGCACTTGATGTTATTGGTTTCTTCCATTCAAACAGAAAGGAAAGAAGTTTGTTTTTCTCTCTTGAAATGGAAGCATGTTGGCTGTGGTACCCGGACATCTGTTTGTCCTTGTCTGTCTGAAAGCCTGAAGCGTGTTGCGTGTCCAAATTGAAAGTGCCTTCCATTCAGAAACTTGTATGAGCCTAATGACCCCGGTCCCTTGGGTCGGCTCTTCATTGGCTACCCAGCCTCCCACGACCCCCCACCCCCTTTTGTTTTTTACTATTTTCTCCACTTTAAATAGTGTGCCATTCTCAAAAGGGTTCGCATTTTGTCCAAGAACCTTATAGCTCCTGCATCCCAATGTGGTAGGTCACTGATGGAGATAACATAGGAGCAAAGTTTCTACCACGTGTTCATCAGCTGGTTCTCTTCATTGGCGGGCTGAATGCATCCCAGAACCTTCAGGTTAAATACTTCCACTCCTTTCACCCCTCTCATTACTAAGTTTGGAATGTAACCATCTGGGATGGTTAAAACAGTAGCGTTACTTGGGGGGGGGGCTTTGTTGCTTAGTGAGGACTGATCTGGCTGGTTTGGAGTAGAACACAAGAATAGGACGCCATGATTATTGTGTGAATAGTTCTAGTTTCCAAGCCTGTCAATTTAATTTCAAAACCAGAGGACAAAAAAGTACTTATGAATAACTTTGTTTAGTCAAGCATCTTGGTTAAAATAATCTTTGTTAAAAAAACTCCAGATTTTTTTTTGTCTTTCAAAAAAAAACCTCAATCATTGAATCAATCAAAGTTTTATTTATATAGCACAAAGGGCTAACTCGTGTTTTATTTGAGGTTATTCCTGATCAGGATTACGGGGTCTGGTTTCATCTCCAGAACAGACGAGAAGTGGAGAACATTAGACAGGTTGCAGTCTGTCGCAGGGCAACAACAAAACACAAGATAAACACTCATGTACACACATTTAACACCTACAAGGAATTAACTGGAGAAAAGATCTAGAATACTCAGAGAAAACCCAAGAATGCATGAGAAGAACATGTAACCTTCACCCAGACAGCATGGGAACTATTACCATGTAGTATCTGTACTAACTGCAGTACCATCTTGTACAAAAACCAAACATTGAAACCCAAATGGCTGGTTGAGGATTTTGATGATACTCTTTTAAATGGATGTATGAAACTGTGTTTAGAACCTTCCAATTAACTTGTTCTACTGTGTTTTTCCTTAATACATTGATTAAATTTATTAGTCCAGGTGTTTTTAGCTAAACATATTTGTACAGTATTAAAATGGGGATGATAACAAATTAGTTCTTCCTCTTAGTTCACAATAAAACCCTAAAAGTGGCCAAATTAACATTTTGACATAATGGTACTGAAAAAATAGTCATAAAATCTTATCTAGGAATCAGTTTGTTTCGCTACATTCTACAAAGACTTACTGAGAAACATTTGAACCACAATTACACAATCAGAAGCACCATCTAAAGGAAACTCATGAAAATATATATCATTTATAGATCAGGTTCAGTTCTTTGAACTTTTATGTTATTAGGAACCAGAAAACCCAAAACATGAAATAACATGGCGGGAGAGGAATATGGAGGGAAAGAGGAACACAGGCAACAAACAAAGCTTAAATTTGAGGATGACGTTTACTGAGTGCAAACAAAACATTTTTCTTGAGTCTTGCCTGACGGGGTCATCAAGAATACACATGATTATTGTACGCTCTGGATCACCAGTGAAGGAGCTAAGTGGGGTCAAAGATAGTCACCCTCTCATAGAGCTTTGGAGGGCATCAAGCTCTGGGAGCTGACAGCTGTCCAAACAAAGGCCCGTTTTCCACTCATGGTTTTACCAAATCAGTGGCTACTTATACATACAGCCAAAGCAGCATTAAACATTAATGTATGTATGTGAGCTGCATAAGCCTGAACTCCAATAAGCCAATGGTTCTTACAGCTGACACATCTGTGACCATAAATCCAAATTGAACAGATTACTTCTACATGATATTTCATTAAAATGTGTCAGTGAGTCTGAAGTAGGAGGTGAGAAAGGTGATTTCACATTGACATGGTGCTGCCGTGTGTCTCCACCTCACTTTCTCCTTCCTTACTGTCAGACACACAAATGGCAGCTCCAGTGTCAGCCACCACCCGAGTAGATTCACACAGTTTATATGTATAACATTAAGACAACCTAACAGATTTACATGTTAACCATTAAAGAAGGTCATTGAGTAGATGAGTTTTATTGCACAAATAGGGAAAAGAAACAGAAACTTGGACTTGTTATTACAAACTGGCATTATATAAACAAAACTGAATTGAATTGATTTTTTGTTTAAATAAATATGCCCTGATGTTTTGCTGCTACAGTCTCAATTCAACATTTACTGTGTAAAAATAAAGCCTCCTGCAGACTTCTTAATGTAAGCTATGACTCTTCTGTACATGTGCAACACTTGTGTGTTCTTTAGCATTTATTATTGTGCAGCTGACAGTTGTGACCCCAAACTAGTTCCCCTTTGTTCTAAGAAAACACCCAATTGGCAGGAGTCCAGAAACAGCCATCAGTGAACACCACTTCATTTACTAATGTGTTAGACGTTCTCTCCGTCAAACCTTCCATGGGACCAACATGACAAACAAAGCTGACCTACAGATTAAAGACTGTGAACTACATGGAGATGAACAACCACTGATTGTGTATCTTTGTCAGACTGAAACTTTATCATCACTGCCGTGCCTGCTGGAGATCTGAAGGAGAAACCCAACCAGCAGCATCTAATACATAGCAGATGTTTGTCTCCAGAGTTACACGTGCCTACTGTCTGCTGGCAATCATGAATTGTACAGATGGACCTATATTCCTACAAGCAGCACACATACACACTTGCACAAATTCAGAAACACACACATCAACTCGCTAACCATCTCTGCTCTGCAGTACAATCAGACCACAATTTAGTATCAGCCTTGATGCGAGCAGAACATTTCCGCACCTCATTAGAGCCTTCTTTCTCCGAGACAATCCAATTTTTAACTGATCTCTGACAATAACAATCATAATAATAATAAAATTACCAGAAACAAGAAAAACTTTTGCAACATTAACATAAATTGTACTGAGGTGAATGCAGTAAAGAGAACAATGAAGCCAGTTATTGAAGTCTTGGCTCATAAAATAAGAAGATTAAACATTTTAATGGCCAACATCTCCTACATTGTTCAGTGGAGATGAGAGTTTGGATGCTGCATAGCTGTTAAATTACTGAAAAGAAAGTTGGATCATTTGTCATGAAAAATCTTAAACCGTTTATCCTTTTGAAAGTTCTGATAGGATGATTAGCAGGTTTAATACCTCTTATAATAAGATCATCAGGAACAATCCAGGTGGAAATAATTAGTCGTAACCCCACTACTGTTAGAATGTGGGAAAAAATTCTCACAGAATGAGTTCCCATCAAATAATAAAATTACTGAGAGCAACCTAAGAGAAAGAAAAGTTTATAAAGTTCTGTAACTGTTTTTTCAAAATGTCATAACAAAATAAAACAATTTCCTCATTAATTGTGTGCTGATATGAATGTTAACTCCATGTAGGTAAGGAAGGTGACTTACCTTGTCAAAAAAAAATCTTACACCCTCTCCCCGGTGAGAAAATGAGCCAGAAGAGAGCCTTTTTAGCCAATCAGTCCACACAAATGTTTTCACAGTTCTGTGTCTCTCAGAGCGCTGACAGTTCTGTCATCTTCCTTCTCTCTGTTCTCGATGAGTGTTTACTCGCATCTACCTAGAGAGCCGGCTGATGTGCAGCCAGTGAGGAGAGACAGACGGAGAGAGAGAGTGAAAGAAAGAACTCCCTTTCTCTTAAACAGCAGACCTTCTGCAGTCAGACTCCACTCCCACCTACTGCTCTCTTAAATGCCCCCACCACCACCACCACCCCACCCATTCAGCCTCTCTACAGCATTGTGACTGAAAGCGAAGGAGCTGAAACAGGACGCCTCAAGGCTGGAAGAGGAGAAGCAAAGAGAGAGAGAGAGAGAAAGTATGAGAAGAAAATGGGGGAAGGGGATGGGGGGCTTGAAAATAAGGGGATGGGGGGGTAGGGGTTGGACCATTAAGAGCAAATTGCTGAGAGCAAACCAATGGAAAGCAAGATATGTGTGAATGCAGGGTCTGCATTAACATAGCATTTCAAAACTTGAAAGCAGGGAGTGAACAAGGCTGCTGAAGGAAACTGCTGTGGATCCCAGCAAACACAGAATAAACACAAACAACTAAAACTACAACATCTAAAACATCAATCTGAGAGATTTAAATTCAGTTTTACTATTTTAGCTATGTTGTAAAAACTTAACAGCACAATTCAATCTAAAAAATGTGATTTTACTGAAGTAACTCACTTGCACTGCTTAACATTTGCAAACATATGGTTAATTTTTGCACTAGTTATTCTTACTGCGTACTACTTCTAGGGCTTTACATGTAAAAATCATTAAGTCTTTACCAGGTTTTAAAATTATTCAATGTTAAACTCAACTTGCATTTCTTGTTTCTGAAAAGTTATCATCTCCACTAAGCTTCACACCAAATCTGCTGAATCATGTCAAAACATGAGAAACATAAGATGTCTGTTTAACCAGGAGCAAAATATCAAAGTAAGACCAGTTCGAACAACTGGAAATATCCCAGAGTGGTAACAACGACCAAGATCCAGTAGATAAATGTTACGTATCTTCTCTACAGAACATTCAACAAGATAGATAAATAATACATTTAGTTTTAGATTTGTTTTACTTCTCGTGGATCAGCAATATTGACTGATGAGTTGAAACATACACAGAACCCAAGTAGAAAACAGAATACATGATAAATACACATTTTATTTAGAAAGGAACTCAACTTGAAATCATCTTTGAACTTCTTTGTTTCTTGGATTTTATTGCTGGTTGGAGAATATTGATGTAATTCCAACGTTAACCAGATCAAATAACAAATGACAAGTGGCAAGCAGGTGTATAATAAAGTATACATTTTGGAATCATAATAATGTATACATTTTTGATCCCTCTTGGGGAAATTCGGGCATTAAGCCCATCCTCGTTTCTGATGAGCAGAGGGCAGCCATTTTATACAACACCCAGGGGGCTGTTGTGGGGTTCAGCATCTTACCCAAGGACACTTCGACACGTAGCCCATCGGCACTGGGGATCAAACCCCGGTCTTCCAAACGAAGAGGGATCTCCTTCCCCATTAGGCTATGTCCACCCTCTTAGACAGCAACATTAACAGATTAAAGGGACTCTAAGCAAGTTTAAGAACAAATAAATGTTTTAAACTATACAATTTCTTCCTCATACATGCTCCAACCAATGGCGTAGCAAGCTCTTAAAAGTGTGGGGGATGGATGTGGTTTGCTCGTCCATTATAAAAACGGTTATATGCTCAACTCGCTTATATGAACAAAACTGCTGGGCACGTTCCTGCGTCATAGAGAATCCATACACTTATATGCACAGCTCCGACGGTTATATGCACAAAACATCTGGAGGTATCATACATGCATCTCACTAAATCTCACTGTTTCTCTCTAGTTACGTGACTGTAAACCTCCGCTGGTGTTCTCACACACTCTCGCTGTTAGGTGTGTGGAACTAGACTGCTCTGGCGTTTACACACGCGTATCTGGCTGAAGCTGTCAGACGGTCGCCAAAAAATAATCACCGACTTCTTCAGTGTGAAATAGTGTCACATGTAACATTTGTTCTTGTTTTTTTTGCCCGATTATGAATTCTTAATATTCAGTATAGAAAACCGTTCTGTTCTGTTACTAACTGTAACTTAATCTGTGCCGTTACCGTCGCGTGCATGCGCGTATCTGGTGCATCTGTTACCAGTGTTATACTGGATCCTCTCTACAAGTATATAACTCCCTCTGTTTGATAGTTTTATTCTCCTAATATATTGTAATTGCGTTATTACATCATTACTGATTATCTGTTATCAATACTGAACACTGCTACACGTGTTTACAGTCCAAATGACCACCGACGGATAAATGCACACAACACTTATATGCACAAAACTGCTGGGCACCGAGGTCGTGCATATAACCGTTGACCACTGTATAACATACAAGATATTAAAAGCTTCCTATTTAAATGAGTGTTACTAGAAAAGTTTATAAACACATTCAGAACACAGAAAATAAGACAAAACTAATTTAAGGTTTTTAAATAAGCTTATAAGTACAAACGCCTATTTAAAGTACCTGGAAAAGGGAGATGTAAGTAATCATATGTTCCCGCCTCTCCAGCACGAGCTGACTGATAAATCTAACACACCAAGAGAGGCGGGACTTAAGGCAGAACAGTCAGTCATTAGCCGCTCACACTCAAAGCCGGTGTCATGTTTGAGAGGGAGGGCGAGGAGGCAGCAGCAGTGGGCACAGACACAGAGCGGTCAGACAAACACGGAGAATTGTATTTATTTATTTTTTATTTTGCTCTCTTGGCCATTATTTTAGGGATTTCCTGTAACATTCTAAATTTCATGCGTAGGATAAAATATAGGACAGTTTCTACGAACGTTAGATAAATGAGGACCCAGGCATTTTCACCGTAGTTGTCTCTATATGCATGTAAAATAATTTTAATAGAGCTTGTTCATGCTTAGGCGTAGCGTTTGCTATCGCTAGCTAAAAGCTGCAGAGAGAGTAGCGTTTGAAGCATGGATTCTACCGAGAACAAGAGAGCACACTCAAGCCCAGAACCCAACCAAAAAAAAGAAACCAAGAGTTTTTCCAGCATGACAAAAAGGGTGAAACTTGAGTCGGATCGACATACAGTAGGTAAAGATCGGTTCTCCATTTGAGAAGTGGAAAATGCTGAGATAATCTCGTTATGAGAAAAGATCAGCAGTTGGCATCATTTTTGCTTGAAAGGTAAGAAATTATTACTAAATACGTGGGGAAAAAAGAGTTGTGTCAGGTTCTGTGAGCGATTGTACTGACTGATGTATCTTCTCAGGAAGAAGATCTTTGATTGGAACGCTGGAACACCTGATTGTTAAGCTGCTCGTTAAGCTGCGTGTGCGGAGAAGAAGCAGACGTAAGCACCTGTCTGGATTACACTCGTTGCTTCTGTGCATCTCCTCGGACTCTCCCAAGCTCTGTGAAACCCAGAGTCATCTGAACCTGTCTCTCTACCTGCCCATTGCCCTGAGTTTGATCATTGTTGAAAATAAAATCAGTTTTAACAACTTTGAAATCTGAGTCCAGCCTGAGTTCTGCATGTGAGTCAAACGCTTATCTGAGTCCATGAAAAGTTGATGCTTCCAGGAGTTTCCACATATTTCCTGTTATAGGAACATTTTTAAGCTGTCTGACGTGCTCACACCTGATTTAGTTTAAATATCATACATCACATTTATTATCTCAGTTGAAGTCATGTCTGCAAATCTGTAAATTGTTGAATACAGGACTGACTCAGCTGCGAGTGTACGTACAGCATGCACACGCCTCATGCACGAGCTTACAGTTAAGGTTGCTGTTATGTGTTTGGCCCAACGAGGCAATTGCGAGCTCAAGAATTTCCAACTCTTTACAGTTGTTTTAATTAAGACAAAAGACAGTGAAGTTAACAAACCAATAGTACTCCAAGGTACAAAATGTAGAAAAAACAAAGGTTAACAAACAAAGAAGTAATTTAAACAAGTAATAATAAACTGGGATCTAGAAAAAAAATGTCGTAAGATGTATGTGGTTAAGTTCGTCAACACGGGGAACAGAAGAGCTCATATACCAGCAGGCATAATCCACAGCAAAAACAAAGGGGTGAGCCAGTGAATCTACAAGCAGGACGTAAAACTTACTGAGACACAAAGTAATACAGAGAAAATAATTTGATGAATAAATAAACATTCAGAAAATAAGGAAGACTCACCACCTGTGGGGAGGAAAAAGTACACTGGATGGCAGATAAAGGCAGGGACCACGGACTGGCTCTCTACAGACATGGAATGTCACCTTGCTATCCAGTTGGATGCAAGATTGAGTGATACCTACTAGATGTGGTTGGGTTTGCCAGCTTAGGCTCTGGAACCCAACTCATGGAGAGGGGCTGGAGTATCTCTATTCTAGAGTTAGGGTTAGGGTAAGAACTAGTTGCAGGGGAGAATGCCAGACAGAACTGGGAACATGTGGAGGAAATCTATCAGTCACCCTTCTTAGGAGAGTTTTTGCCACATCTTGAGGGAGGTTGAACACCTGGAATTTGAGTGGGCTTTGTTTCAGGGCCTCCATCGCAGCTCTCAGGTGCTGTGATCATAAAGTAGCGATGACCGAAGCTGTCAAAGTGAAGAAGGACTTGGCTGTTACAGAGGATCCTTGAAGCAGCTAACAGTCAGAAGCAAAAACCAAGGCATGGGAGGAATCTGGCAAAGCCACAGAGCAAGACACCTGTAAAGATCTTCTGGCAAGCTATTTGATAACTCATTTCAGCCTGTATTTGGTTTGGGTGGGGAACTGCTGACCCAGACTGAGGATATTGTTGGGCAGTGAAATAAGTACTTCAAGGACCTCTTTAAACATCGCCACCATTTCCTCTACTAAGGAGACAGAGCCTGAGGACTTCAGGGGATTTGAGTGCATTACATTGACAGAATTCATTAAAGTAGTTAAAAAGCTGCGTAGTGGCAAGAGACCATGAGTGGGTAAGATTTATCCTGAGACGCTGAAGGAGCTGGTTGTTGTGAGGCCATCATGGGTGACGTGCCTCTACAATGGCACATGAGGGTCTAGAAAACACCTGTGGAGTGGCAGGCTGACAGAGCGGTTGGAGTGCTAGTGACAATAGCAGCTAAAGCAGCAAAACACAGTCTTGGCTTAAAAATGGGTAATACTCCCAAAACAAGCTCACATTACCAACAAGGTTAAAGAAAACAATAGGCAGAAGTAAGAAGTTGATATAGAATTAAGTATATAGGCAGAAGTGGGCGTGCAGCGGTAACTCCAAGGTGTACCCGTTGTTTTAGGCCAACTGGATAGAGATCATGCAATATTGATGGAAATCTGGAGAAATTCAGGAGAATGGTGGGCCGAGGAGATTTTTGGGAGGAGCTCTGAAATTTGGATTCTCCCTGGAAAATCGATATTTTAAGAGGAAAAAATTAATAGAGGATATAGTTTTTGTAGTTTATTTTACTTTTGTGTAGTGTTTAGTATGCAGTGAATGTTGCTTGCCAACCACCAATAAATAGGTTTCTTGCTTATTGCAGGGATTCCCAAACTGTGCGCACCCCATAGCGGCAATTCGCGCACCCCTGGGGGGAAAAATGTAATGGCGGAAAAATGTAATGTAATAACAACCCAATTACAGTGGTTTTTGTCCCACACAACAAAGATGTGTAAATAAACATTTCCTTTGTAAGATTTAAAATAATTAAAATGAAAATTATTATTTAAAATGCACATCTTACAATGAAGTGTAGAAGAAGTTTTTTTTCCTTCTTCTTCTACACACTGTACATGTGCACCTAGCTTGTAGCCTCTACTTCATTCTTTGGCCACCGGCGCTGCATTTGAAAATCCTCAGGATCCTGTTTTATTTTTGTTTTCTTAATCGGTTCCTGAGCCATGAAGTTATTTATGTGTAACTTTATTGCAATTTAATTCAAATTACTGGTGTTCTAATGTTATTTCCATAACCTGTGTTATGATGACGGGGTTACGCGGCTCAAAATATTATAACATTTTCTCCAACGTATCTTCTTCCTGCCTCTGATCCTGAGTCTGTCATCAATCTTCTTTGCTCTTAAAAGTGAAAGCTCGAGCATAACTTTGTTACAGTGTTTCAGACTGTAATTGTGATCGTTTTATTAGATGTGTGTTTTGGTAATTTGAGCATGATTAAACATGCTGCCTTTAAAATAAATAAATAACAGTTTTCTTTCAACGCTAACAAGAAAGCTTGAGGCATTTTTTTGTAGGTGGGGGATTGGGGGGCAGCTAAATGAGTTTGGGAACAGCTGACTTATAGTATTATTTTCTGTGTTTTTGTAATAAGTTTTATATACAACGTTATTGAACTCACAATAGATTTCAAATGTTCTTTAAATGCACTACAGGTGTGTGATTAATGCTGCTGCATACAGCCCAGCCCATCCATCCATCCATCCATCCATCCATCCATCCATCCATCCATTCATCCATCCATCCATCCATCCATCCATCCATCCATCCATCCATCCATCCATCCATCCATCCATCCATTTCCTCTTATCCAGGTTCAGAAGAGAAACCCAGACATCCCTGACCCCAGCGGCACTTTCTAGCACTTCTAGAAATTCCCAAACATCCCCAGGCCAGAGAGGATATATAATCCCTTCAGCAAATTCTGGGTCTGCCTGGTGGTCTCCTCCCAGTTGAACATGCATGGAAAACCTCCCTAGGGACCAGGAGGCATCTTAACCAGTTGCCGGAACCACCTCAGCTCACCCCTTTTGATGTGGAGGAGCAGCTACTTTAAGCTCCCTCCGGATAATCAAACTTCTGACCTTATCGCTAAGTCTGAGCCCGCCCACCTGTCGGAGGAAGCTCATTTCAGCCGCTTGTATCCAGGAGCTCATTTCTTCAGTCAGGATCCAGATCTCATGACCTTAGGTTAGCTTTGCCTTTCCGCTCGGCTCTTTCACCACAAGAGACCGACGCAGTGCCCTCATCACTGAGGACAAAGTCCTAATGTGTTAGCCAGTGCAGTACCTTGAGTTGAAATGGTTCTTATTTAAGGAAACTTAAACCTGTGTTATTCCTACTAACTTCAGGTATTGCTTTTCAAAAACAAGCATTTCTTTGAGATTGTATGAGCTATTTGAAACATGTAAGCAAATTGTATTCCAATGTACTGCAGCTGCTATTTAGAATAAATTTGAATACATTTTGAATATATTAGAATATATATTATCCTTAGCTGATGCATGCAGTTGAGCTCTTCTAATGTTGAACATACCTTGCCTGTTTACAATATTCAACATGTTGTGTTTCATGTTAGCAATTTTTATATTCTGACATTAATATCTCCATAAAGGTTCTTGATGCGAAAATCCATTGCGGACTTCGGCATCTTTTTAGAATGATTTAGATGTCACCAGTTTGAGTCATTGCTCAAAGTCCAGCGTATTCAGACATGGTTGTGATGATTATGTTGATGTTCTGATTTATTTGCTGGTTTGTGACTTGTCCATTTAACAGCTCAGATGATGACCACCACATGCAAACCTGACAAACCGAGGTCAAACAGTTGTGTTTGTAACCATCTCTTGATTAGTTTGCTTTCAGTACAAAAGTACACTGGTTGTGATTACTAGCCATTCTGCTTTCAGAAATTTGATGTAAACAGGCAGAACCACCAGAGATAAACATAAGAACAAAGAGCTCAAGAGGATTCAGTGCCACATTCGTCTCCCTTATGTGGACAGGAGCAAAAGCTTGAAACTTAAGTGAAATGCACATCAAAGGTTCTTCCATGAGAGTCTGAGTGGAGGATGGTGTGACACTCATTAAGTCTGAGTTTGACCTCAAGCTTCATCATACAGGCCTTTGCAGGTGGTGATGGCTTGGGGGTGGGGATGTGTGGGAGGGTCCTTTTAGCTTGATGTATCATTCAACTGGAATTTTAAACTAACTGGAAATTTTTTGATGTTTGCCCAAAGAAAGATGTTGTTTTGAAGCTAAATAAATACATATTTTTAACTCATGCAAAGCCTCCTTTAAGGAAATATGCTTCTCCAATATCAAAGACCATCTCATGTAGAGAAAGATTGGTGGAATGTGACTGAAGATCTTTGCAGGACATCAGTATGTAATGCATGTGCTCTGAGTACCATCCAGGCTGAATGTGGAGCTTTGCTCAGTAGGGAAAATGATCTTCATCTGGTTAGTTGGAGCTGGTGGCCAGTCAGGCAGAGAAATGTAATTCACTAATACTACATACAGCTGGCGGCACATATGAAACAGGGATGTGTGGTGATAAAAAGCAAATTCAATTACTTTAGAGACCTTACATTCATTTTTATTTTCTTTATCTGGGGAGACAGTGGAAATCTATATAGTCTGGGTTAAAAGATGTTTTTTTTTAATGACTTTCGACTGTAACGATACCACTTACAAGAGCTATGTTGGATGCTTGGCTATGTATAGCACCTGATTTGAATGACTGGAAATGTAGAGTCCCTGCATCTCTCCATCTGTTCCTGTTCTCACTTTTCTGTCACACTCTTTCTCTTTCCCTCCCCTTCCTTCACATCCTCACCAGTCTTTGCAGAGAATTGCTGTGGGAGTTCTCCATCTCCCTGTTTGCAAAGATGTACCTGTTCGCCAACTTTGAGAGCAAGTGAACTGAGCTGGTTTGATTTCCCAGATGACACCTCGTATATGTGCATCCTCGCCTGTCATCCAATTTCTGTCACTCCAGAACCCGATGGCTGCATGAGGGAGCCCGTTTTCTTTCCATTAGAGCACAACAATTTTCAGTTTTATCAGCTGTCATTTGGCATATTCACAAAACAGAAAAAATGTTATAACAACATGCCAACCAAACAAAGAACAAACATGTGGGAACACTACACATCTAAAACACATAAAACTAGGCCTACCAGTTAAAAGGACATCCTATTAAAACATTTTCTATTGTTTAACACATTTAAAATTGAATTCATGAGGTGTTAAGTGCAATAAGAAAAAAAGATCAATTAGGAGAAAATTCCCTGTGAATTCTTTGATGCGGTAGTATGCACCTCACATCCTCGACTCCTCACCTCTAGAATGTTTAATCTAAGAGAAAAAGTGAGATAATGGTTGCCTAGAGGACTCCTAATAAGGTCTTCCTGCTAATGTATAATTGGTGCCTTCAAACTTGAAGGAAGGGAGATGGACCCAGTGTGAAGTGAGACATTCTGCCAATGACAGTGAGACCTAATTAGACTATGTAGCCCTTGCAGCCATGATGGACAATGAAATGGGCAATAAGGCAGATGGTGAGGAAGACACCTCCTGCCACTGGTGTGTGTGAGCTTTGAGGTGGCCTGGAAAGACCTGTTTACGTCATTAAAAATAAATCACAAGGTAATAGGGGCCCTACTCCCATCCTTCCCTCCCATGTTTGTCCTTCATCCATTATGCAACAGTTTGGTGGGACAGAATGGGTTAAATCCTTAGACAGGGTGATTTGAACTGAGACCCACCTACTTTCTGAGCTAAACAAGTTTTTGTAATTCAATAAAGAAACAATAAAATGATGACGAGGAATAAAACATTGCTGTTAAGTGCTGAGTTAAGGAATCACAGGAATCACAGCCCTCATTCTCTAGCTTGTGGTTAAATAACAGAGAAACAGCTATTAACAGGGATCCATAATTTATGACTGGGAATAAATATGGCCCAAGTCAAAAGATAGAAATACAGAGTGTTTGTGTTTCTACACCTGTATGTATTTGTAAACTAAATGGCCTTTTTCTGTGAGGGAATGTAATCAAAAGATAAAAATGTAAAGAATTCTGAGAGCTGAAGGTCATTGATTACATCATCTGAATAAAAAAACAACTGAATATGACTAAAATGTTTTTACAGAACCAAATGAATACTGCAACCTTTAAAAATATGTTTTTGATTATTTTATGACCTTTTCATAGTGAGATTGGTCACGTTTGTTTCAAATAAACTAAAAAATGTATACAAGAACACAGAAAAGAATGAATAATATGAAATATGTCACATGGTCCTATTAACCCAGAGAGATTTATCAACTCTCTGTACTTCCCCTTATCTCTGCTGTGTTATGTAGTTATTCCTACTTTCTGGTTTTGTTTTTGCAGCCTATAATATGACTGTTCAGGTTTAGTTTTAGAGGTTTAAACAAGTGTAATTTCATTCACTTGAATTCAAGATTTCTTTAATGTCATATTTTTTCCACAAGTGTACAAATCACATCCAAACTCTATTACCACCGTAAACATGAAGTTACAGTTTATGGAAACACTGAAACAACAACAAATCACAATGTGATGACTAAATGACTACTACTGATAAAATGTTTTTAGCACAAGACATTGTTCACATTTGGTGTGTGTTGGCTTGGAAGAGGGAGGAGCACAGTTTTAATTTACAGTTCTTACTGCGTGTGGGAAGAAACTGTGATAGGAGTATTGAGAACAGGCTGTGAAAGGATGCTGACCACCCTGTGCATGCAGCGTTGGTCAAAGAAGTCCCCCAGGGAAGCAAAGGGAGGACTGATCTTGACTGTCATGTCATCAGCAAACTTGAAAATTTTCTTGTTGTTAAATGTGGCTGTGCAGACATGAAGGAAAAGGCTGAACAGCAGGGGGCTCAGGAAGCAGCAGTGAGGGGATCTTGTAATCAGTGAGATGCTCCTCAAAGTGAGATTGTTCACTTTGTCTCATTGCTGCGTCTGCGACAGGTACTGGGGTCCACTACCAGCAGTCCACTCCCACTCCCTGGGAAAATCCTGAGGAATCATGTTGTATTTCACACTGTGCAAACTTGACATCTAAAGTCTCAACTCAGAATTAATGTTTGAAGAATTTGTGAATACTAGATTGCACTACTTTTTTGCCAAGGCAGAATCACAAGACCTGTAATGAATGAAAAGTATATGGTAGTATTAACTTTGCTGTTATTAGACTCTAAAAAGAGGAGGACAAGGAAAATGAGAGAACTGCAGACAGTTTCATGAAACAGATAAAAGTTGCAGCTGCAGCCGTACTGCGTACAGTGTACTGGCTGTTAGTGAGGCTGTCAGACTGAGTCACCACAAACCACAGATTCAGTCTCAGGACTAAAGATTTACTTTTACAGTTCTTTTACAATAAAAGGTTTTGTGTACAATGGCCTTAAATCTGCACTGAGGTTGGCCTTGATATGTGGCAAAACAAACACTCTAAAGCCCTTTAACATTGTTTCTGGTAAGGCCACAGTTCATTAAGACAGAGTTTGGGATGATAGTGCTGCTCTATGGTACTGCATGAATCTTAGAGTGAGATGTCTTCAAAAACATCAGCCAACTACTTCATACATTCTTTCACAGCTTGTTCAGGAATTTTGTCAGGTCCAGTTTCCTTATATGGGCTGCTGTTCTGTCACCAGGTGTGTCAGCCTGCTTGTTGGGGATGTCTGAGGCTTCTTGTTCAGGCTGTTGTTCACCTCAAAGTATGCACAGAAGTAATTAGGTTTGTTTGGGAGAGTGGAGCCTTTGCAAATGACCTAACCAGTTCATGTATGGTAGAGTAAGACTCTGTTTAGCTTTATTTGTTTATTTGTTTACAGGTGTCTTCAAACTAAGCTCAACTAATCAGGAGCAGTTAGTCTTTTCAACTCCATTATCTTAAAAAAGGATATCTAATTAGCATGGCAAGATTTATTCATGCAATATTTCTCTGACCCAAAGACCGAGATACCGAGAGAGGAAGTGGGTGCTGCTGTAGACCACACACAGCCACAGCTGCTGAGCCTATGCAAACAAATGGATAGTAAATACTGTGACGTGTCTGGAGTTTGTATTTGGGCTGTGGTACATGACCTCTGACCTTGTAACCAACCTCCTTCAACCTTTGTGTTGCTACAGTTGGCAAACTGTTTCCTTTGCAGTTGACAACTGCTTCATTTGTCATAGCTGACTGTGAACATTTGATACTTTCACTGGATCCGTTTCGGTTATACAACACTCTCAAGGCAGAGCAGACTTAACCTTTCTAGACTGCAAGCAGTCTTACAAGCCACATGTTACATAATACCAACTTCTCATTTATTCCTCTCTTGTGCAATTATTTATATTTACTTTTTTAAAATGAAAGAATAACAACATCCTTTTCACCAGCAACCAGGCTTCACTGAATATATCAGGGTAAGAATGTTATCTCATGAGCTCAAACCAAAAAGTGTTTAAATGTTAAATACTGAAGTGATACTAAATAGTGAATAATAGAAGTTACTTTGGAATCTCTGTTGATATAGTTAATAACAGCAGAGTTTCAGAAATGGTAGTGACAGTTATAGTGCTTGTGTAAAAATAGCAATTCTGTTTATTTTCAAACAACATAGAAGAAAAAGACTCTCCTGATGAATGTGACCCCAACCTGACCTCACCAAAGAGTGAAAGGGGTAGAGACCAATACCACATAAACCCACTGAGAAACCCAAGCAAGACCAGATCACAGACTTTCATCTTTTAAAACACTCAATTCAATTCAATTCAGTTCAGTTCAATTTGGTGCACAGGTTGCAAGTAACGTTAACAGGTGTAAACAGCACAATATTTTCATCATACTAGGTTCAGAGGTAAGGGCGGCAAAGAAATAATACAATAATCTTGTCTAGGGCACCAAGGTGCCAGGGTCTGCTCAGTGTAGTCTTTCATCAGGGAAAACCATTTCCCTGGGTAATCAATAAAATAGCAGGATCTCCTGAAGGAATCCTACTTTTCTACTGGGTCAGTATGACCAAGTTTTACTTGAAAAATCAAGCAATAAAATAAAATGGGTCACTATTGTTCTGGGACAGACATGCAAAGCTCAAGGCCCTAGTCACACACCCGCTACTGTTTTTATCCAGCCTGTAAGATCATATTGTAGGTGTATTATAACTAGACACTGGGTATATAGTACACAGAGTAGTAAAACTATAAATCCCTGAATGCTCCTGTATGTAGTTATACTCTAAAGTAGCCTCATGCTAAAGCTAAAGCCTGCAGCTGCATAGTGAAAACAAGTGTGAAGATAATCTTTCACCTCTAAAAACCATGTCAGGTAGGTTATAATCAGGGGTGCACATAAGTGGTCCGCAGGTCCGCACACACTGTCAAAATATAAAATGCACCAGATGAAAAGTTGCAACACGCGTTTGCGTACTTAACATTGGTTTGGCTGAGCTGCGTGAATTTTTAGGTTAATCAGAGGCGGGTTCATTGTCAAATAAATGAAGAATCCACGAAGTTCCAGCTGATCAGCTGATGCTGCGTCTCTCTCTGTCTCTGTGTATCAGTTTGTCAGTGTCAGTCAGTCAGATCAGTGCAGCTGACTGCAGGATTCTGCATCGCGTCAAAACTGAAAACATTCACTGAATAAGACAAATAGACCATCGTGGCACAGACATGTATAACTACCTTTTTGTGCTATAAAATACAGAAAACCACCTGTTTTAATCAACAGTATCAGCGTATTTGTCTGTGATCCGCGCCATTTTGAATGCGCGCAAAGCACTATGGGATATGCAGTCAATGCTGTGAGGATCTCTGCTGCTGGTGGTGGTGAGTGGTACTAATTGTCTTGCAGGGCGTGGCAGCAGACGATCAGTGATGACAGGTGTGGATCGTTACCCAGCTCAGGAGAGCTGGGTACTTAAGCAGAGGAGGAACAAGAGACAGACGCCAGTTTGTTCCGCTACATTGCGTGGTACAGAGTGGCTAGTGATCGATTTACCAGAGTGTTTTCCGCAGTATTTAACCTGCCTTCTCCTCCTTATGTTTAGCCTGCTGTTCTGGAGCTCCTCTCCCGACAGCTTAACCTCCAGCGTGGATATCGAACCGCTCACAGTGAGGATTGGCTCAAACCAGGAACGTACTAGAGCTCCGTTGCGGTGCTACGCGACCAGCTCTCTCCCTCTGGCTCCCGGTCTGTCTCTGGCTTCCTCTGGTCCACACCTTCCCAGTCACCGTTCTGCTGTCACCCCTGTCGCAGTCACGTCTGCGCACTCAGCACCCGGACCCGGGTCTCACACACCGAACCCCGACAGCTTGGCTCACCACCCCTGCGGCAGCATCCTCGGATCTCTCCTCAAACCCGGACGTCATTCACGAAACCGTGAGTTAAGCGAGCACGATCCCCGCACGCCGCAGCTGGTTACTCCAACTGTCACTAACCTCTCTCTCTCTCACAACCCCAGGACCGTTCCTGTCCCGCACCAGGCCCGTCCTGAGTTTCGTCGAGCACATTTACTGTTTACCTGTATATATCTTGGAGCACTGTATATAATAAACACTGTTACGTTTGAACGCTGTTTCCTCGCTCTGTGTGTGTCTGGAGTTTGGGTCACTTTGGGAGCTCGCAAACAACCCCACCTGGTTCGAACCATGACAGAACAAACTGGCCAAGAGAGCTCCCAGACCCAGCTTCAGACCGCACTCACCCAGCAAGGGATACTGCTGGGAAGGCATGACGCTTTCATGCAGGAGATAGCGAGGACTCAAGCTAACTTGTCAACAGAGCTCCACAGTTTAACACAGCAACTCACCAATGTCATGTCTCGCCTTTCCCGCAGTCAGTCTCCTCCTCCTGCAGCAGCAGCAGCGGCAGCGGCGGCGCGTTCTGACCCACCTGAGGAGACCGGCTACCGGCAGGTGGCCATTCCTGACCCGGCACCCTTCGACGGAGAACCAAGGGACTGCAGAGGGTTCCTCCGGCAGTGCCGGATCATCTTCAGCCGGGCTCCGCAAGCCTTCCGTTCCGACGCCAGCAAGACCTCCTTTATCATCGGCTGGCTGAGGGACAAGGCTCTCAGGTGGGCAGACGCATACATTGACACTCATCCTCTCGAAACCTCTTCATATCCCCAGTTCATCGAAGCATTCACCACAACGTTCTCGGACGGAGGAACGAAGGAGGACGCTATGCGGGAGCTGCTCGCCCTTCGTCCCCGTCCTCAACACATGGCTGACTTCGCCCTCGAGTTCCGGACCTTGGCTGCCCGTACTAGCTGGATGGACGAGACCCTGCGAAGTGTGTTCCACAACGCCCTCTCGGAGAGCTTGAAAGAAGACATCGCTAGCCGGGAGGAACCAAGGACACTCGATGGGCTCATCAGTCTAGCGACCCGGTTAGACCGCCGGACTCGAGGGCACTTCCGGGTACGCCATACACCTAGTTCCGCTTCCTCCTCACCTGTTCACGTAAGTCCCGCATCTAACACCAGATGGCACTCTCCCCCCAGACGTGCACAAGCACCAGAACCCATCCACGCTAGCAACACAAGATGGCATTCTTCTCCCAGACGTGCACAAGCACCTGAACCCATACATGCTAGCAGACATATAGGGCCGGCACCAACCCATAGATGGCAGCCTCCCCACAGACGCCTTCCTTCTCCTGAACCCATGCAACTCGGGCAGGCTAAACTAAGCGCTAAGGAGCGCCGGCGCCGCCGAGAGACTGGGTCGTGTGCGTACTGTGGGTCGCCGCACCACGAAGTTTGTGCCTGCCCCGAGACGCCAAAAGATTAGGCCCGTCAGTGAATGTGGGGGTCCTGACGGGCCCAGAAAGACAAAAACCCCGGATGACGTTACCTGCAGCTATACATAGACGACACAGTGAGCCTATCCCTTGCTCCGTGTTCATAGACTCTGGATCCGAACAGAATCTGATCAGTCCTAGGC
>SSNP01000120.1:0-111985 GCA_006937955.1 Pachypanchax playfairii
ATGTCTGTCTGTCTGTATGTATGTCTGTTTGTCTGTCTGTCTGTCTGTCTGTCTGTCTGTCTGTCTGTCTGTCTGTCTGTATGTATGTATGTATGTATGTATGTATGTATGTATGTATGTCTGTATGTCTGTCTGTCTGTCTGTATGTATGTATGTATGTATGTATGTATGTATGTATGTCTATATGTATGTCTGTCTGTCTGTCTGTCTGTCTGTCTGTCTGTCTGTCTGTCTGTATGTATGTATGTCTGTCTGTCTGTATGTCTGTATGTATGTATGTATGTATGTATGTATGTATGTATGTCTATATGTATGTATGTATGTCTGTCTGTATGTATGTATGTATGTATGTATGTATGTATGTCTGTCTGTCTGTATGTATGTATGTATGTATGTATGTATGTATGTATGTATGTATGTATGTCTGTATGTATGTCTGTATGTCTGTCTGTCTGTCTGTCTGTCTGTCTGTCTGTCTGTATGTCTGTATGTATGTATGTATGTATGTATGTATATGTTCTGTGAAAGGAGGAGGGGCATGAATTAGCATCCTCAGGTTGCAACTAGCATTGGCTCGTATAAATGAAATTTGACAGCTTTCAGAGACGGAGAAAAGAGGAGAAGAAAAATAAGTCCTACTTTAGAGGTATGTCGTGTTTAGTCATATTTAGCAACATCAAATTAAATGGGTTTTGTCTTTTTATCTGTACTAGTTTAATTTAGATTTAAAATCTAATTTAATCTTTTTTAATGATGGTGTAACAATGTACTTTTAGTTCAGCCTCTTTTATAATGCAGAATATAAAATATAACTTTACTATGTCACCTCCATAACTAAATAATTTAGAATTGCTATTTGTAATTTGATGCTCTTTTGCAGTAAATTTCTTTGTGTGTGAGATAAACAATTAAATTCTTATAAGACAGATGTTGTGCTGTGCGTGCAGGGTTTGGGGGGTTGGGAAGTAGGGACGGCAAAAATTATTTTGCCTACGGCACCAAGGGTGTCAGAGCTGGCTCTGCCTCAGGTGGTGGGTGATGTCAGGGAAATGATAGGTGCATGTACAGAATGTAAGGCAAGCAAAAGATGGTCAGAAACATTACAATAGATGTTTAAATTATTTAAAGTAGTTTTTTTCTGTGGAGGAGGACAAAATATACTCTAGCATAGATTACATATACTATCTAACGAGGTATACAGATGGAGATCAGTTACATTGTAACATCATCAATTAAATCATCATACAGTCAGTCCTCTTTAAGTTTAATCATACATGTTTTGGGTATGAATAGTGTTTTAATATTTCAGCCACACTCTGCACACACCTCAAGGCACAAGCTTTAACAGCCGTGTAACTGTTGGTGCAGGTGTTTATGTCCACTGCCATCAAAGAGGTGCACGTTGAGAAAAAAGGTGCAAAGCTTCTTCACCCAAACAAAGCTGTGGTCTCACACAGCATCAATCTGCACAGTGACAAGAGGTGGGTGTCTCTCAGGAGCTCTTCATAAACTTTATTGCTTGTGTCATTAAAATGTATCTGACATGTTTTTTATGTTATTTTACTACTTCATGTCAGTCAGTATTACATCTGTGCCCTGTAGACACTTTTCCACATAAACCAGGATGCACAGATTTCCAATAATAAAGTCTCAAATATACATATTTATGGAGAATCTGTCACTTCTGAGCGTCTGTCTATTTCTGAATGAGAAACCGACTCAGCAGAACAGAAAATATGAAGAAAACCAGTGTTGATGCGCACAGCTGTATGTTTGATCTGAAATCGGTTCCACGGGCTTCAAGTACTGCCGGTCAAACAGTCAGTTTTAGTATCATCGTGGATGTAAATTAATATTATGGATAAACAGTCAGATCAGAGCAGAAGAAGGAGAGAAAGAAAGAAGAGCCCAAAATCCACTGAGAAATCTGTCATGGTGTTATTAATGTTGAATCCTGACGAGACCACACGCAACTCCGATGGTGCTGTGAGTCTCTCTCTCTCTCTCTCTCTCTCTCTCTGATTATCTGTGTTTTTACAGGCTGTAATTTTAGGACTAATTCAAGTGATTTATAGGTGCGCGAGTGTACATGTATGTGTGGTTACAGCTGTGAAATACTAATGTTTGTGACGTGTGTCACAACAGCGACTCGTTTCAAAGAGAACAAAAAGATACTATGGATCTGAGAGACAAATTGTTGATTTTAAACTCCAGTTGCTTTTTATTTATAACATTGAAACACTCAGAACTCCACATGTTGTGAGACATTTACAAATAAGGATTTCCACATCATTCTTTCTGCATATTGCTGCCTTTTTTCTGTGCAGTATTGGATTACAGGTCGTGTTGTTCATAAAAATGATATTTAGTGTTTAACTCATGTGGGTTTGAATCCAGTGTGGCTCTGCAGATGAATCTTTCCATGGATCAAACTCCAACCCACTGAGTCAGAACATCTACGTTTGGTCCCCATCAAGTCTTTTATTTCTGTGTGAGTGATGTCATCATTCTCTGGGTCTGATTTAGGGAAATACATTAATCAAGCAGTGTTGCTACAACCAGCTGATATACAGAGTTTCACTATTTTATCAATGAAAACACGAACTCACTAATGCTTTTCAATGTCCATGTAAGATGGAAACAAAGAGCTGCTTCCTGTTTCATCACTTCCTGTTTCAAACTGAAACTGAAGCTCATAAAAATCTTCATACTTGCCTTATAAGTGTCAAACAACACAATTTGCACTATGATTGGTTAAATAAAGTTATAATGCTTCTAAAATTGTTACTGAGATTTGCACGTCACAAATACTTTCATGTTTTACCATGTGAGGCTTCTTAAGTAAAACAAAATAATATTTTGTTGTGCAAGTTTTATTTAGCTGTTCTTGGAAAACATTCTGTTTTTTCAAATGAGAAGATATTTTCCTACATTCGAACCTCATTGTTACAACCCAACTCAGCTAGAATCAAGGATAAAATGCAGCTGTAAACTCTGGTAGACAGGAAAGGAGGATTTATTGTTGAGCTCACTTGTTCTGTTCACAAAGTAAAAACAACATGGGACATTCATTTCAACATTTAAAAAATAAAAGTACAATAACAATCAAGGGACTAAGAAACTATGCAAAAAGTAGATAAAAAATCTAAATCTCCACTTAAATGTGTTTCACAAATGGATATTAAACTATACAACATCATAAACCCTTAAACAACAGAAAAAAAGGTCATCTGCGAGCAAGATTTCTGAAAAACAACTCTCAGATTATTAAAACCCAGACTTGAAAACAAAATGTTCATATAGGGATGGAGGGGGGGTGGCAGACCTGGCGCCAGGACAATTTAGATGGTTTATTTTTTGGGGGGGGCACAGTTTTTATTTAACCCGTTAGCATTTTTACCTACTGTTGTATGTTACATATTTCTGGGTCAAAACTGCCCTTTTTGACACTCTATGTCCATATTAGACATTTATATTTAAAAAGGGACTGGCTGAGGAAGGTTCTGGAGTTTTTCTGAACGATCGCTCTGTTCTAGATCGGTGGTCAGAACGTTTGTTTTTGTTCTCCAAAAGGAGCAGCGGTTGAACTACTGTCAAGAACCTGCTGTGTACCTGCTTTGTGTATGTGAGTGAGCCATCTTCCTTGATAGAAGATCTTTGGTTAAGTCGCGCTGATTCAGAGGGAAATGAACAGACGAAGCGAAACAACCGTTTTTTGTAAGTTGCTCTCAAACCAGTTAATAATGACAACAAACAGAAAACACAACAAGCCCTGCTTCTTCCATGTCGCTTCTTTTTTATATTTTTCTGCTGCTTTTATCTGTGATGCTACTCACTGCTGAACTGCCCTGATGCACTCCGAAAGAAAAATAATGTAATGTAACTCACCATCACAGAGTCATAATCTCGAACAAAAACAATCCTTTTACATCCAGTTAATGTACTCCAATAGTCTTCCTCAATCCAATTCTCCTGCTAAAAATCTTTATAAATTCCTTTCTTGTGTATATTTCTCTGAATGTTTACATCAGTTAGCACATGCTTCTTCTTCTTCTTGATAATCATTCACGACTAGCAAACAAGGAATTAGTGCATTACTGCCACCAACTTGCTTGAGGTGAAGAATGTCATTCAAATGACGGTGGTGGACGGGTGGTGACGAGTTTTACCCACAATGCACTTAGAGCCGATATCGGTGATTCAGTAGTAAATTTGTGCATCATAACGCTACATGTGAGAGCGAAAATAAAGACGGTCATGCAGCACAACATTTTACTGAATATTTTACACCTACTACATCACTAAAGTCAATCGTTCTTCTAAAATTTTTGGCAACCATGACTCAAACCTGACTGGGTAACTGATATAAACTCTGCATAGATCTGCATTTAGTTTGACAAACTGATCTTAACCTCCATGTTCTTCTGGTATTCAGTTGTTAAACAGCCAGCTTGCTTGCATATAGCTTTTGTGGATGTGGATGAGGTACGACTCTCACATCACACTTCTGAGCTTGGCCCATCATGGACGGGCCTGGTACGTGAATGGGTGGGCCCGGCACGCCCATGACGCCGGGCCTGGGGAGGGTGGTGGGTTTAGAAACAAATGTCCATTTGAATTGGAGAAATCCCTCAGAGTGACGACTGGGATGCAATAAGCTGCAAGCAGCTCCCAGAGACTCAGGTTGTCCATCACACACTCAATTCCAGTATAACAGCGATAGTCAGATGGGTCAGACATTATTCAAGAAAATGCCAGATTCAAGGATGTCTGCTAACCTTGAACATGACTTACACTACTTTAGTTTGTTATAAATTTGTTTTTATTTATATCTGCATTATTAGAATAATGTCAAGATAAGTTTCTACCATTATTTATTGTGTAATTTATCTTCTCTTTAAGTCAGAACATTTTCCTGTATGTATAAATGAGACAGACTCTACAATCAGGTAAGCATTTTCAAAAACACAAATTACATGTACTTGTTTTGTGTTATTGTTTTAAAATGCAGCTTTAATGGCAATTTAAGGTTCTCTTTAAGTGTATTTCCTAAATTTGTGAAAACCAGATCAGAGAGGAAAAAAAATAATTAGGAGTGAGTTGAAATGAAAAGCTCATTTTCAACATTGCAATATCAATTTCTGTCTATTTCAGCTCATTTGACCAAAAGAATAAAAGGGTAAGAGGGGGAGGGAGATAAGAAGGGTCATTACTTGAAGGAGAAAAAGTTGCTTCCTGTCTTTGAGAGAGAGAGATTTTCTGTACAAATTCTCATGAGTGTCTCATTATTTAGCTCAGGTAATGAGTGAAAAAAAAATCAACTGGATCAGACATCCTGTTTTCTCAGAGACCTTCACCACAATTGGTAACAAAGTAATGGTTGACGAGTCATTTGCTGCTGCTTTATTCTTATCTTTTTAAATCTTTAAAATCAGGATGTTCTAGCAAAACTTGTAATAAAAATCTTACTTTGTACTACTTCTTTCTGAACTAAATTTAAATTAAATTGGATGAAAATTTGTCTGAAAACAGAAAGATCATTAAAGCATGTGCAAACACTCTTAAAACATTGCATACACTTCTGCAGTACAGGAAAACGTTCCTTAACACTGAATTCAGTTATGCCACACGAAGGATCAGTCAGCGTGCTAAACTGAGACATGAGCATGGATGGCTGTATTTCTTTATAAAGGAGGAGATAGATAGATAGATAGATAGATAGATAGATAGATAGATAGATAGATAGATAGATAGATAGATAGATAGATAGATAGATAGATAGATAGATAGATAGATAGATAGATAGATAGATAGACAGACAGATAGATAGATAGATACTCCACAGCAAAAATAACACCAGATGTTATTACGCATTTGATACATCAGAAAGACTGAGTTGGTTACCAAATATGCGCTATCATGGTTCTGTGATGTCTTGAGTTACCATGGCAATGAAAGTCACAGGAAAACATGCCCTTCATTGAAAATTAATGGGTACCTCTCTAAAAGAAAAGTTAAAACATTGTTCTATTTGACAGCTTACTGTGTCAACATATTTTGACCTACAGGTGCCATTCCAATTTTCGTCTGGTCACTAGACATTGGTCTGTAAGAGATTAAAAGCTCTTTTATTTAACTTTTACTGTGTGACCATGGCAACACCATTCGCCATCAAACACACCCGCTGAGCTCACAGCAGAGACTGTGGACCCTGTGTCCACATGTGACACATCAAATATATTGCCTTGGTCAGGAGAAGTATACTATCATAAGTACATGAAATTTAGGGTTACCATGGCAATTAAGTACATTATAAGCCTTATTCAGATTGTAACCCTGTGTAAAGAAAATTGAAATTATCATCATCCCCAATAGACTCCCACATTAATTTGATGCTTTTAATCCTTCTATTACATTTGCAGCAGCTGTCAGCTCTCACACATACTCTGTGCTCCACAGTGAGAGGGAACATGCAGCTTTCTAATTGGGTGAGGCTTTCTCACTCATGTACCAAGTGGCAGGTCCCTTCAAAGTTTGTTCAGGAACTTTCTCGTTTTATTACTCATAAATGTTTTTTCTAAGTCCTGTTTCTTGTTTTTATAGGTCTATATAACCCTATTTTATCCCAACACATCCACTACTGCAGGTTTTACAGAACCCTGTGGCATCTTTAAGAAACACATCAAACTCGCTGATGTTATATTGGAGAGTTTACTTTGAATGAATGAATAAGCCTCCACAACTATAACTGCAGGATATGTGTCTGACTTGGCATTAAATTATAGGACATGGAATACCTTTTTAAGACTATTTATGACAGGTATGGACCCCCTTCCCTCCCTCGTTTTTAATCTTCTTGCACTAAAAAGAAATGTTACATTTATGCACAAATGAATAATTAAAGGGGGTTTGCCTCGTTGGTTTCAGATTGACTTGTTTTTAGCTCCCGTTTAGGCCATGGATCTTACTTACTGGTTTGGGATCTCTCATTCTGAAAGTTCTAGTTTGGCATTTAGCCTTGACAGATTTTATTCATAATCATTATACATCATGTAGCTCAGGAGGTAGAGCAGGTCATTTGGTAACTGAAAGGTCACTGGTTCAAATCCCTGCTCTGTCCAGAAAGATTACTTTGAACACCAAACAGACAAGGCAGCTAAAGTGTCTTGTACAAGGACACCGTGGCAGAGTGCCTGGTAGTGCCAGTGCAATAGTAGCTGTGTCAAGTTGTACCACACACCAGCTGTGACTACAATACCTGTATGTAGCTTATCATCACCGATCGTTAGTGCGTGTGTCTGAATGGGTGAATGACAGATGCACTTTGGGAGTCGGGGTCTGACTTAAAAATGTGTTATACACACCATTTACCATTAATGCCCCTCTAACATAGGAAGATGACTTGGCTAAGCTCCTCAAAACCAACAGAATCTATTAGAAAGTATATGGATTGAGACAAGTTTTAGAAATCCCCCTCAGTATAAAGGCTATTTTGACACTTTAAATAGAGCTGTTGCCTTGCAGTGATAAGGTCCTGGGTTCGAATCCGGCCTGGGGCCTTTCTGCATGGAGTTTGCATGTTCTCCCCGTGCATGTGTGGGTTTTCTCCGGGGACTCTGGCTTCCTCCCACAGTCCAAAAAAATGCAAGAGGTTAAGTGGTGACACTAAATTGTCCCTAGGTGTGACTGTGTGTGCATGGTTGTTTGTCTCTGTGTGGCCCTGTGATGTACTGGCGACCTGTCCAGGGTGTCCCCTGCTTCTCGCTGCTGGAGATTGGCACCAGCTCCCTGCGATTCAAATGCTTGACAGAACCATTCACACATGTGTGGCTACATTACCACTGTCACCACTCTCTACTCAGCACATTGACATACTGCCACAAGGATTATCCACCAAGACTATACTATGGAAATTTTGTGCACGTTCAAAACCATGTGAACCTGTGATGGAGTATTATACATAAAGCATAACCCCTCCTTTCCACTGAATGCGCAACAGACGCGTAACATTAGTGACGCATTATACGCGGCTGATAACCGCCATTAAAGTCAATGAGACCGTTTCCACTGGACGTGAAGCAGCGCACATGAGATGCGTTTCAGAAGCGTAGTGTCACGAGCATTACGTTGCAGTTCTATTTTTTATGTGGTACGCTTCTAAAACACACAGGAAATCAGGCGTTCGTGAAACGTAAATCACCCGGAGGTTTCAAAATGAAAGGACACGTGTGGATTTCTGTTTGCGAGACTACGAGAAAGTACAGTACCTGTGACGGGGTTGAAGTCTGTAGGTGATGTGAAAATAAGCCACATACCTCCTGGATACACGTTGTCGTCTTTCTCTCTGCTTTTTGGTGTACTGATGAAATCACATCTCCTGGGACCAGCTGGATTTACGCGAGTGTGAAGCTCTTCTAGTGGGACGGGACGCCCGGCTGATTACGCGAGTAAAACTATGCGCGCTGTGTACGTGTTCAGTGGAAAGGAGGGGTAAGAAACAATGTAAAACAAATGCTGTATGAGTTCTTACTAAGAAAGATTTTCCTTTTCACAAAACTAACATGTTTTATTGGGAAATGAAAACATTTATTCATAAATAGCGTAGTCTGTATTTGTTGTTACCCCAACTGCACAAACCCAGTCTACAAATCTACAGCTCCAAATACATAAATCACAGCAAAAGTCCAACATGCAACTGACAGAATGAAAAACATTGATTTATGGATGGACACAAATAAAATATTCTTATTTTGAAATAAAAAAAAATAGACAATTTCCTAGTTGATATTCATTTTAGAAATTAGGGATAAGAATATGACAAAGACTTTTAATATGGTGGGTGTTAAAGACAAGTATGTTTCTGTTACTCTGCAGTATTTCTTTGTGCAGATGTGAAAAAGGAAAATGGCTACTGCAGCCATCTGGGACCTTGTGGTATGTTAGGGGATTATTGATGCAGATTCATGCATCTCTGGGAATTTCATTTGTATTTTCAATGATAGGAAATCATCCAACAGTAACTCCTCAAGATATTCCATCTGCAAGCATTTCCTCTTAAGGAACACATTTCTAATTTCCGCTCATCATCAGCTTGTCATGTCAGCATTTTAAATGGGTATTTTATTAGGTGATACAAATGCATGTTCACAGAGCAAAACTAAATCAATCTGCTATTTGCATATTTTCCTTGTTTCTTCTACTGAAAACATTGCTATAAAAATAGCCCACTAACTAATTTCTCCACAAAATCATTGGAAACTGTGATTATGATAAATGTTTTTTGTGCATGTTTTGAATTATTGTCTTATGAATCTTATATCTGTTCTGGGATTGTAACCAGTATGTAGATACCATGGCAAATTTGTTCCAAAGTCAGTCAAAATTTAATGGATTCCTTTTATTAGCTTCCAACATATTGCTTTTTTAGTGGATGAAGCATTTGCATTTTTCATTTGTGATTGAATTCTTTTAGTTTAGCTTGACTTGAGCTCAGCAACCAGCAGTGGGAAAGAACAGTGAAAGCAATCTGAATCTGATCTTCGGTTTTGCTGTCTTGACCCATTTAGGTCATTCAGCGCAGGGAGGATGGCTCGGTCAACTTCTTTAGAGGATGGGAGTCTTACCGTGAAGGATTTGGCAAAATCACTGGTGAACACTGGCTAGGTAAGTGACTCATTTAATAACTAAAGCTTTTTTCGCTTTGAGGTTTGTAAATTCAAATAAAGTGAAACTGTGTAAAGCTAGATTTCACACACAGTGTCAGTTTTGATCTCTTTTGACAACAAAAATGTATAAAAGTGTTGCATTAAAAATGTCAGTCATGTTAACTTAAAGTCACAAGCACAGCACTTCTACTCAAACCAGACAGAAGGAACAAAATCACATGCTAAGAAGTAGAAAGTGATGGAGCACAAAGTGACAACCTCGTAAAGGGAAAACAATAAGAAATTATACAACTTTTTTATTCATTTATATCATTCAAAGTAAAATAAAATAAGTTAAAACAAAACATATGAACAGTTCAGCAATCTAAATTCAAGATGCCTGAGCAAAACAAAATCATTACTCAGGCTAAAAGACCATGAATACAATTACCATATCTTTATTTCCCACATGTCAAACATATAAAAGAATAATTCCCTTTTTATCATTAAAGTGTTTCTATAAATGTTAATATTTTTCAGAGGACTGCATGTCCAATCTCTTGCTGGCACCACAACACATACGTTTCCAAATTAATCAGGCAACAGAAACTCTGGCTGAGGAATTTCATTTTCTGTAAAATTATCAACTCTAAAGCCAACTTTGTCAATTTCTTACCAAATACATCCTGATAAAAGGCAATAAATATACAAAAATAATTTCTCACTCTCATGGACATCCTTGTGACTCAGTCAGAATCTTCAAGCTCATTAAACCTTACTTAACACCATTTATATTCAAACGTGTTCAAAACTTTAAATCTCAGAAGCTTAAAAGGTTATAAGAATATAAATCTCAGTTATTTGTGTGTTAGAAATGAAAATTTGAGACAATAATAAAGTTCTGGAGTATGAATAATGATAACTAACTTAAGAGATAATGTTACCTGAGGAATTTATTGTAACATATCCGAACAGTTTTCATTGAAATAAGTAGCATCTCTATGGGAAATGGCAATAATGAACCATAATCTAAACATAACAATGTTACTTCTTTTATTTTCAGTGTTACCCATTACAACACATACAGTGAATGAAAATCAAGAATCTCCGAGGTGGAGTTCTATGGCTGTACAAACGTAATCATATTTAAAACTCTTTTAGTCCTGATCCCAGAAACTATGAGCTTCTCCTACTCACCACATGCCGCACATACTGTCGTGTAATTCGTGGCTCAGTGAAACAGTGAAACTGTGATGGTGATAACACGTTGAAGCTGGTGTGATGTCTTCCTGTTATGAGTCACATGAAACAAAGTTTTGCAGAAACAACTTGGTTAATAACCTTTTTAAAGCATCTTATTAGAAACCGTATTACCAGGAATAATAATGTGGTACTAAACTGTTTTATAGTTTTACAAGTTCCTTTCCAATCAGCGGTTTTACCACCTCTTCTTCAGATAAATGCTTGTCCCAAAGAAGCAACACATCAGCTGTGATATTTTTTTGGGGAAATTTCATTTTAGCAGTATTAATGGGTTACAGTATCACCAAACGTGAATCTGTATGTATCATTGGCTCTTGCTCAAGTTCACACTGGCAGAGTAATTAGAGCTTGAAAAAGTCTATTTCTGTAAGAGCACTCACTTGGTCACGGTCAAGGTCATGGACATGCCACACTACGCTGAGATTTTCTCCCATTAGCTCTGCAGATTAAAGCTTGCCTTCATACATAGAAACTTTTTTGTGAGCGCATCTCTGTGGATATTAGTAAATGTCTGAGGGAAGCTGGAAAAATTGGCTAACTGGTTTCATGTTAAAAGAAGAGCTGCAGGTGAAGGAGAGTGACGAATAATTAATAAAAATCTTAGAAATGTCTCACAGTCACTAACCAAACCCAAGTAAAAATGTTTCAAATGTTACAAGTCTCAACTTCTACTGGATAAGTCATATGAAGATGACCACAAACAGTTTTATTTTACCTAACGAGAGTAATAATTTTCTCTGATGTGTGTTATAATCCAAACTTCAGTCATTTTATGTTTGAATGTCATTTTCAGTTGCACTTTTTGCTAAAGGACTTCTTCTCTTTAAACTTATTGGGGCTGCCTACAATATGAATGAGATGACTGACATCACATTATGTGAATGTATGGGACTGACGCCAATCGTGCTGCTCAGGATGGGGGATTGTGCTGAACTAACAATTCAGCCCAATCAGCTGGTTCCTTAGATAGAAAATGTTTTATTATTAATTGGTTGATTTTTCTGTTAAGTGCCTTAAAATGACTTTCTCATGAACTGGTGCTTTATAAATAAATAAACTTGAAATAAACTTGAAACTTGGATTTGGTCTTAGAGAGCAAAACAAACCAGAGGTGCTCTGGTGTTTCTTCCTCTTCAGCTAAAACGTTTTCTGATCAGCAGTTTAGAAAATGAAAAACCGTCAACATTTGTATCTACTTTTTTTTTTTTTAATCAACAATGTTATGAAAAGGTTTGCAAAGTGAGTCAGGTAAACCAGTTTGTAAAATATGTTAGCTGAGTTGTATGCAGAACATTTTTCATAACTACTCACAGTAGCACAAAACACTTCTTTACTGTAGTACTGTACAGGAAACATGATGTAATCGCTATAAATTGGCTGATAGACTATTAGTCATATCACACCTGCTACTAAATCCCCAGTAATACTCGTCTGCAAAAGGAAAAAGTTTCAGCTCTATATTCTTTACTATAAATAAGGGGTGTCAAGCTCCAGGCCTCGGGGGCCACTATCCTGCATGTTTTAGATGTTTCCATGCTTCAACACACCTCATTCAAATGAACAAGTCATTAACAGGCTTCTGCAGAACTTGTTGAAATGCAGAGGATTTGAACAAGGTGTGTTGAAACAGGGAAACTTCTAAAACATGCAGGATAGTGGCCCTCAGGGCCTGGAGTTTGACACCCCTGCTATAAATAAAAGAACTTCTTACTACTACTACAAATAATAATAATAATAATAATAATAATAATAATCCCCTCTTGGGGAAATTATTTCTCTGCATGTGACCCATCCAAGAGGAGCAGAGGACCGCCATTTTGTACAGCGCCCGAGGGCAGTTTCAGGGTTCAGTATTTTGCCCAAGGACACATCAGCACGTAGCCTGCTGGGATTCGATAGTTAGATGGTATATGATAAAGTAACGATACTTTCAATAGAAGGCGGGTAGATCAAAGAAACATAAAAATGCATCAAAAAAGCAGAAACACAAACAAAGAAAAGTGGATTCTGACACTATTTTTCAATATGAGTTCCCGAGTTTTATGATCTGGTGTCTTGTAAGGCTGCTGCCCATGCAGAGAAGCAGCTTCACGTTCTGCCATCAGTCACACACGGCTTTTGCTTTTGCGTGCCATCTGAAACATTTCCAAAAAATCTCTGGATGCACCACATTGTAATTTCATCCACTTGTTTCACATCTAGAATTTTTACAAAACATTGTTATTCTACAAGACTCAGGTATAGCTTTGTACTTCATATCCAATGGATTGAAAACACCTACTTTATACGAGCCTTGAAAGTTTGGTCTCCACCACCTCCACATCTTGTCCTTGGTAGAAGCAAAGCTGCTCTTATAGTTAGCAGAGTTTATATGAATTAACGAAGATCTAGGTCTGTTTTATGACCTGAGGCCATTACAGTATGCAACCCATAATAAAAACATGCTTTAAGTGCTAGCTAGACACCCCTGTGGTATGCTGCAAAAATATACTGGGAATGTTGAAGGCTCAGGAGTTAGCAGAATGAATTTAAATGAGCCAGCAGCCTACTTTGAACCTTTAAGAGTACCCTTGCTCATTCAGGTTGTGCTGTTGTCTCGTCACCCCCATCATCGATTACCCTTTGGGCAAAAATGAAAAATGGATTCATGCTTGCCTGTAGCTTAGACAGAAACTCATTGCAGGTACCTTCCTCAGACCACAATTGCTCACTTTTACCACCAACTACCTCTGAAATCTGCACATTTGTCATTATCTCAACAAGCTGTTCGACTTAAAATTTGATCAAATCTATTTAATTCCAGTGCCATGATATAATAGTAGTCATTGTATTCAAAATAATTCAGAACAATAGTGTTGAGAAATCCAACTATATGAGGGAGATTTAAGGCTATAACACTTCTATAATCTTTTTAAAAGAGGCCATCAGCAACCCCTGAGATATTGAAAGCAGGTGCAAAGTGAGTGGGTATTGGTGCAATAAAGATCTCATTTTAAGGACCATTTTAAGTGTTGCACATTAATTCGTTGTCTGATATAATAAAAATTAAATGTAAGTATTCATTTTTACATGTTAGCTTTTTTAGTTTTAAGGTAAAACTTCCATTGATTCCTATTGAACATAACGTAGCTACAAATGTATTAACTTTTGTTTACTTTTGTGTTTTTTTTCTTTTGCTTTTTTTGCTTTGCTGTTTGCTTGCACACCACATTTGTTTATATTTTGTTTATGTCTCATAAGAGACAGAGAACAGAAACCTAAGAAAAACATCCAATTCATTCTGTTTGAACATGCAAAAATCAATACAGAACAATTCTCCCAACAGAAAAAAAGAATAAAAAGTATCAAAATAGAATAAGGCTCTTCTATTCCTATTATAAAATCTATTTATTTACCTGTTCAGCAATGTTGATGTTGACTTTACTACCTGTAATATTGGCTTAAATCTCTTAGTTTTTTTTATGAAACAAGAAAAAAAAAACTCACATCACCCAGTATTTAACATTCTGGAGCTGTAGTCAATTATATGAATCAGTTGAGCATAAGCAACTGAACCAATAGCTCTAGATGTATTGTGTGTGTTTTTTTCCTTTAATCTTATTTTGTTTTCACATTCAAAGTATAAAAATAATTATTTATTTGTTTCAACACAAACAGCTCTTATTTCTGTTATTCATCCATTCATCCATGTTCCCCTGTAAAGAGTTTATCCATCATTTACCACTTTTAATTCTCTTTTTGTATTGCACATGTTTTTTTTTCTGTTGTCTTGAAGAAATGTGTATCTGATCTGTATAAAATTAAATCCCAACCATAAGAAGAACAATCTGAGATACGTCAATAGAAAATTAAGTAGAACACAAAAAAGTTACAAGTTACATGGTAGCAGTTTGGACATATTTATATCTAAACTGTGAAGTGTGCTCTAACATTTTTTATGTATTTCCATCAACTTTAATTTTTATTGATTCTCTTAATGAGGACCAATAGCCTTTCTAACAATTAACAGGAAAAAATTACAAACATTACTTATGTGAATGCTGTCATCCACCCAAGTGTATCAGTGCACGAATACACAGACCTCCACACTGTATGTCTGTGACAGCATGAGTTTATAGCATGAAGTCTGTTCTTCTTCATATTCCAATTAATGAATATAGGTAACAGAAAAAGGGAAAAAAAAATCCAATTTCATGTTAAGCCTCGGTCACAATTTGTTTTGATGCGAATGATACAACGATGCATTCGTACAAATCTCCTGTTCTGGAGTTTGTGAACATTCGTAGAGGTTGGCTCTGTTTCCTACAGGAAATTGTTTCATCTGTGAGTAACTTGATGAATTCTTGAGAAAATTAGGTGATTTTCTGTTGTACGCTGACTCAAGTCATACGGGTGTGTTGGAACCTTTCTCTGGTCCACCTATGACCATCTTATGAAAATAATTGTTGTACGATGTGTGAATTGCGCTCTTTTGCACAACTCACTGCAATTCCAAGCCATTCTTATTAAGATCCTCTGGCTGTCAGCACATTTTGTTAGAGAATAGATGTGGTGGAGGTCTAGCATCTCCAAAATTCTTTATGTTGATCCTCACATCTGCTTGGAAATTTGTGGAAAAGCTTCTACTTTTCAAGATGACAATAATGCAGAGACTCCAGCTGCACCTTCTGCAGCTGCAGCTGCGGGACTGAGAAGATCTACCAGCTGTACCTGCTGCTTTTGAGGACCTGGAGAGAAGACAACATGCTGGTGGATGCAGGAATAATCCACATCTACAGCCAGAACCAGGACCATAACACCTTTACTGAATTGTTTCATCATGGAAAACTGAGAACTGTAATTTTCTGGAAATAACAGCTTTTTGTTGCAGTTTATTTTATATCCTTGTGAAAATATGCAGTTCTCTACAACTTTAGAAGTAAATAATAAAGTAAATAAATAATCCCCAATCACTGCGCTGCGCTTGGGCTCTTTCATAGACTTTTCGACTAGCATTCCTATGCAGAGGGTTTGTGTGGCACGTTCGTAGAAGATTCTGAACCAGATCATCAACCTGGCCACAAACTTCTGAATGGGCCACAAATACTCAATTTTTATAAAGCTGCCATAAGACTACATTAAAGAGGTCATTGGAAATGGTCCATGCTTTGCATTCATTCATACAGGTGACCAAGGCTTTAGTAAAAGTAAGAGCTTTGATATAATATTGTAGAATAAAATCTATTGCTCTCAGATTGAAGCTTGTTACTTGCCTTTTTATCCACGAGGATTTGTTCATCATTATCTGGTACATTTGTGGGACAATAAAAACAAACAAACTAAATTATTATTGTTTGCTAATCAATCCAGACAGTGTACTGAGTATCCCTTAAGGAAATACTCGTTCAAATCATTCAGTGTCCAATATTTACACCATCCAGTTTATATGCATATGTACTGATACTGTGTTCTGTGCAGCATCAGATCAGCCAACTTACTACAGCTGTGTTTAAATACAGCCATGACACTGTTTTACATTCAGAGTCTTGCTTCACTTTCACTTACTTACTTTGTTGGCTGAAGTTGCTTCTTCAACGGACGAAGGATCATGTCCATGGTGGAAAAAAGTATAAAAACAGAACCCATATCTATGACTAGCCCCTAGCTTGTCCATTCACAGCCTCCAATTCCAGCTGCTTTCCCCTAACTCTTCATCAGGAGAGCCTGAGGCCCAAGGTGACAAAGTGGCTCCTGTCTTCAACACAGATCTTCAACTTCAACTTCAAATCATCCTCAGAAGCCTGGAAATGAAATTGAGAAAAAAAAAAGACAAGCTGAGGAACTTTTTTTCTGAGTCTGATCTAAATTCTTATATGACTTAACATCAGTTATAACTGAAGTAATACAGAACTCAGAAGCACAATATGTAGCTCATATTTAGAGAACATGGAGAATTTAAAACTAACCAGGTAGAAAATAGAAATGTTTTAAGCCGTATTAGAAACATTTGGCAGTGGTGCAGCTCTGCTTGGTTGGATTGAATATTTCAGAAACAAATATTTATAAATAAATAATCTCTTGAGTTCCACAATCCGACACACTGATTCCACCTTGTGTTTTATTGACTTCAAGATAAAGTTTTGTTTCTTATACATCAAAATCCAACTGCCATTTTAACCGGTTATGGTGAGACAGCCAAAGTAAATGGAGCTGAGAGTCTATTACATCCCAAACAATCTCAGAAACCGAGAGGGTGAAATACATGGAATATGCAACAATGAGCTGCAGAAGAAAATGGGATAAAAGCCTTAGTCTTATCTCAAGTGAAGAAAAACTTCAAAAGGCAGCTTGGAGATTCTGTAAAGGAGAAAGACGTGCACATGATGCAAAGTGTGTTCAGCATGTCATCACAGATAACAAAGAAATGTGGCGTTGTTGTTGTCATCAGGGAGGTTCACGGACATTGGATTCACAGTCTGAAAACAAAATGACTCGACACAAAGATGTGAGCTTGAGATAAGCAACCCTGCACAGTCTGCTAGCTGTGTTCACTCTGTCAAGTTGATAAGAAAAATGTAAAATTACAAATGAATGTCGTATCAAAACAGGTTGATGTACCTGTTTGGTTTTATTTTAAAATCACTGTTTTCATCAATGACCTTGATTGTTTAATTTGTCAGATGTGGCAACTGGGTAATAATACTTTGATCTGTGTCCTTTCATGTCAAGAGACAATGACTACAAGTTTCAAAAATAAATCATCTAGTCACAATGCTCCTAAATCATTTTGAAAAGAAACTGTTGACCCTGTTGAAGTGCATTCTTGCTAATCTAAGTTCTTGTCTTGACAACCCAGTTTTAAACTCACTCTCTTGCCTCTCACACAGACCTTCACTTTACAGTCAGTAACTTTCATTGGATCGTAGGAAGAGTTGAAAAAGTCTGCTTCAAATTTTGATGGTTTTTTTTGCTCTTTTACACAGTGAGTGCAAATCTGGTTGCACTGGTCCATGTTGATATTCTGTTCTCAATATTGCAAACTTCATATATAAATCACTGGCTACTATGTAAACTTTTATGTTTTGTTCACACTTTGTAAAGCGGCCAAGCAGAGGATGAACTTTGTGTGCCTGATTTAATTATTGGTCTAGATTTTCGATGATCTGGGTTGAGTTAATTCAATGTGCTTAATGAGAACATATGTGATCTTTTTAGTCTTTAAGGCTGTATTCACACCTGATAGTTCAGTGGACTCGATTCGATTGGGGACCAAAGTTGCAACATAGTTGCTGTTTTTAGTTGGTGCGGTTTGGATTCACACTGCACCTTATTAAATGGACCAAATAAGCTTAGCAGCATGTGTACATCCTCGCCTATGGTGGCGCTGTGGAGTTTCTGCACTACTTGTTACTGCACTTCCTGGTGCTGCAGCGGGAGAGTGAAACATAAACAAACATGGAGTAGCAGCTGGTGGTTTTGGGATCTTTTATGTTTGGCAAATGTACCAGATCAATATTCTGCAGCAATGGGTTCAAGATGAGCAGATAACAAGACAGAGGACTAGCCTACATGAGGCGACTGAGACAGCTGCACATTCTAGTCCACTTCCTGCTCGGTCCGGTTGCGTTCACACATGCAATCGAACCGCTCCAGAGTTCGTTTCAGTTGAACCGAGACCCACGTTTTTAGACGAACTAGAGTTTGATTGGTTGGTCCAAATCAGAGTTCAGTTGCCCGTTCACACCTCCCCAAACGAACGTGACTTTCTGAGGAAACTAATTAGAGTTCAATTCAAGTGGACTAAACATGGCTGGTGTGAATGCATCCTAAGACAACTCTTTGTTCATCCAAGAGGCTTGTACAGTTCAAACAGATTAGTGGGTTATTGCATGTGTTTGTGAAAAGTAAGCAGGGTTTTTGTGTGTATTTCTTTATTTAAAAACTTATAACTTTACAAAATTTATGTCAAACAGGGCTCAATCAAGCAGGTGCATGATGTTGTCCATCCTTGAGGTCATGCTATGGTTAACCATAGTTTTTTTGATTACATTGATTATGCATATAATAATCCAAGTGCTTTGATAAAACTCACATTCAAGAATTAAACCCAGAAACCTACACAAATGAGACAATGAGCTGAAGATGAGGTAGACCAATGACTGAGATGCCAATGGGGCATTTAGGCACAGCTGACTCACAAAATAGTGTGAATCTGAGTGCCTGCACATTATCAAAGCCCCAGTGGTCCTGTGCACTGGTTTTACACAAACCAAGCAATGTTGTAAATGCAGTGTGGAGTTTATAGACCTACATAAAACAGTGACATATTGCTCCACACTGGAAATCCAGCTCCTCGGGTCAAGACTCAACCGTCTACCTGCATCCAAAAGATAAAACACTCTCTTTTAAAATGGCAATGTTTCCAGCACCTTCTCAGTGGAACACATTAATCATCTGAGAGAGGAGTTGGGAAAGCCATTTGTATTCGACTGGTACAACCATGTCTTCACCTATCAGCTTCAAAGAATCCTCTTCTGTTCCTGACCTTAGGCATTTTCACCATCATGTAAGTTTTGGGTCCTGAGTGATGACCCATAAGCTGCCTAAACTGAAGACCCAGACCTACTGGACCAGTCAAACTGAAGACCCAGACCTGCTGGACCAGTCAAACTGAAGACCCAGACCTGCTGGACCAGTCTAACTGAAGACCCAGACCTGCTGGACCAGTCAAACTGAAGACCCAGACCTGCTGGACCAGTCTAACTGAAGACCCAGACCTGCTGGACCAGTCTGTTAAAAGTGGGAAAACAATTTGCAGATTAAAAAGACACTATTTACTTTCTACTAAAACTACGAGAGTAAAACATAGTTTCAATCCAAATATTTACCAAGAAATTAGACAAAAATATACTAAAACATCTCTGACACCACCAGGATTTGGACCTAATGTGGACCTTGTTTTAGCCTCTTCTTTTCTAAATTAATTAGCTTTTTTTCAGAATCATATTAATACAATTATTTTAAAAAAAACAATTACATGCTTTGTCCTCAAATTTAAACCACTTTTTTCTGTGTATAATCTGACCACTTTTGCACATTACAATGCTTTCAAATTAAAACTCCTCTGTTCCACCCCAAAGGGAAAATACAACACAAGTAGCCATATGGATCGTTTTAATCTAAGCCAACATCACTAATATAGTTACTCAACTGTTTAATAAGCCAGCTGTAGAAGACGTTAACTGAAAATAAGCTTTATTAAATTCCTTAAAAGAAAAAAAAAGAAGACGCTTGAGCCTGAGGCAGTGGGAGCTCCAAGTGAATGAAACAGTTATGGATTACATCCCTGGTTCGCTGACAGTTTATGTCATTTCCCATAACAAAGAGATGCAAATCAAAAGCTGCTCTTCAGAACAGAGGTGATGATTAACAGTTACTGTTTTATGGCAGAATTTGATGTTTAAATGAAATATATTGCAGGTGTCCAACTGCCTGACTAAAAAGAAGAGACAAAAAGGAGATACTGCACTTCTGTTCAAACATATGTGATTCAATATGTTGAGGTTTTCATGTTTCCAGCGATGGGTCTTTTGATGCAGAAGGGATAAACAGATCTGCTTGGATCTCTGTTTCAACCCTTTGACTCAGCTCACTGTCAAGTAAAACAAGCAGCTATTATGTTGTGAATTTTTTTTCAGTAATTGGATAAAATCATCTGGTCACAGAAAACTTTTTTTTCAGCTGTCAGCAGTTTCACACAGAATTATTGTGCTATCGATTATACTGTATCTATTGTTCATCGTTAAATTAGATTCCTTATCTTTTGCACTTATGCACTATAGCATTTAGAGCACATTTTCACAAATTATCCCATTTTATTTTAACTTTTTTTTTTTAGTTTAACTATAATTCTGGCTTGATGTGTGTTTCTGTGTTTGCATTAAGTGAATGCAATATTCATGCAAGTTTATCTGACCACATTTGGTTTCTTTTTACACTTCCTGTGAACTTAATTAACAAACATTATTATCTAAATAGGCAAATTAACTGGTGTAATTGGTTTTATTTGTTGTGACATTTTTTTCAACAAGAAAACAACGTACATATTGTTTTTCTTCAACAATGTAATGATTGTTTTTTTGTTGATGATGCCCTCTGGAGTATAAGAATCATTATGTTTTGTTTTTTTCTGTGCCGTAATGCACTCAAACAGTTAATAATACAACCTTCAGTCTTCAGTGCCCTGCTCATACAGTGGGGCAAAAAAGTATCAGCCACCAATTGTGTAAGTTCTCCCACTTAAAAAGATCAGAGAGGCCTGTAATTTTCATCATAGGTATACCTCAACTATGAGAGACAAAATGAGGAAAAAAAATCCAGAAAATCACATTGTCTGATTTTTAAAGAATTTATTTGCAAATTATGGTGGAAAATAAGTATTTGGTCACCTACAAACAAGTAAGATTTCTGGCTTTCACAGACCTGTAACTTCTTTAAGAGGCTCCTCGGTCCTCCACTCGTTACCTGTATTAATGGCACCTGTGTGAACTCGTTATCAGTATAAAAGACACCTGTCCACAACCTCAAACAGTCACGCTCCAAACTCCACTATGGCCAAGACCAAAGAGCTGTCAAAGGACACCAGAAACAAAATTGTAGACCTTCACCAGGCTGGGAAGACTGAATCTGCAATAGGTAAGCAGCTTGGTGTGAAGAAATCAACTGTGGGAGCAATTATTAGAAAATGGAAGACATACAAGACCACTGATAATCTCCCTCGATCTGGGGCTCCACGCAAGATCTCACCCCGTGGGGTCAAAATGATCACAAGAACGGTGAGCAAAAATCCCAGAACCACACGGAGGGACCTAGTGAATGACCTGCAGAGAGCTGGGACCAAAGTAACAAAGGCTACCATCAGTAACACACTACGCCGCCAGGGACTCAAATCCTGCAGTACCAGACGTGTCCCCCTGCTGAAGCCAGGACACGTCCAGGCCCGTCTGCGGTTTGCTAGAGAGCATTTGGATGATCCAGAAGAGGATTGGGAGAACATCATATGGTCAGATGAACCCAAAATAGAACTTTTTGGTAGAAACTCAACTTGTCGTGTTTGGAGGGGAAAGAATGCTGAGTTGGATCCAAAGAACACCATACCTACTGTAAAGCATGGGGGTGGAAAAATCATGCTTTGGGGCTGTTTTTCTGCAAGGGGACCAGGACGACTGATCCGTGTAAAGGAAAGAATGAATGGGGCCATGTATCGTAAGATTTTGAGTGAAAACCTCCTTCCATCAGCAAGGGCATTGAAAATGAGACGTGGCTGGGTCTTTCAGCATGACAATGATCCCAAACACACTGCCCGGGCAACGAAGGAGTGGCTTCGTAAGAAGCATTTCATGGTCCTGGAGTGGCCTAGCCAGTCTCCAGATCTCAACCCCATAGAAAATCTCTGGAGCGAGTTGAAAGTCCGTGTTGCCCAGCGTCAGCCCCAAAACATCACTGCTCTAGAGGAGATCTGCATGGAGGAATGGGCCAAAATACCAGCAACAGTGTGTGAAAACCTTGTGAAGACTTAGAGAAAACGTTTGACCTCTGTCATTGCCAACAAAGGCTATATAACAAAGTATTGAGATTAAATTTTGTTATTGACCAAATACTTATTTTCCACCATAATTTGCAAATAAATTCTTTAAAAATCAGACAATGTGATTTTCTGGATTTTTTTTCCTCATTTTGTCTCTCATAGTTGAGGTATACCTATGATGAAAATTACAGGCCTCTCTGATCTTTTTAAGTGGGAGAACTTACACAATTGGTGGCTGACTAAATACTTTTTTGCCCCACTGTAAGTGCCCATGTATCCAACATGTAACTTGCAATGATTTAACCTTCCCTGGCTGACTGCTCCATGAATTATATACTTTGAGCTACCATCAAGAAAAAATAGACCCCCCCCAACACACACACACACACACACACACACTTTTTTTTCTCTTATCTGTCACAGAAATGGCAGCAACAATTGTGTTAACCATCCTGTTCAGCTTTAACGAGTGGATTGCATGCAAGTGCTATGATTGAGCTCCTAACTCATTTTCAGCATTTGAAGCTCATAAATCACTAAGAATAGGGAATTTATGTATTTAGATCTATGTAAAAGTATAGATGTAAACCAGGCAGGTGGGTAATTTGAACACTTTGCATCAGTACCAAGTGAAAGACAGCCACCTTGTATCAAAAGGTCAACTTCAAAACAGAACAAATAGCAGCAGCATGTCAGATATAAATGTTTACTAAAAGATATTAGAACTACACTGAGCAACAATGATGAAAAAGCCTGCACACACATTATACAGATACAATCTGGGATGTACACTGTGTAATTACCAAGCATGTATGTTTGTGTGGGTGTGTGCGTCTCTGTTATTTTGTATCTACACAATAAATCCTCCAAACTTTGCCCTGCATCTGCTACAGAATTGCTACCCATGTTCCTGTAAAAGATAGACTGTGTGGCAATTAGCTTCCAGCCCGTAGAACTCTCACAGCTTGGCGGAGAAGAGGAACCACTCAGAGCTGGGGAGCTCATTCATCTTCAGTTTGACCAGAACATAGTGTCCACAATCACATACAGAGAACACATATACCCTTGGGATGGAAGCATTAGATGAAACCATAAAGGAAGTGTTTGTCCCTGTTCTCTGTTTGGATATGATATAGTGTTACATTCTGGATCAGCACAGCTTGCAGTTACTAATTTGCAAGATGCCAGTTTGTTTGATGATGGAACATGATTGAAATGTATAGCTCATGTGATGTTAAAGATGAAGCAATAAATAGTTTGTTTTTTTTTACGGTGAGGACCTAAACACTGCCAAAATGCAAAGCCATTGTCACATCACTGCCTTGGTGACACTTAAAGCTACAGTATACTGTACTTCATACTTACATATATGTAAGAATTAGACCATGTCGTCAAATCCGAATCCTGCAGTTCACGTAGAAAAAAAAAATGTCCGCTCTCAGCCACTCACCCCCTCCCCTTCCTGATTTTTCTGTTGAGTTGCCAGTTCTGACGTTGATTCTCGTTTTGTTTCTCTTGTATTTGTTCAACTTTTGGGAATATCTGAAGGTCTATTTGTTCAGCGTTGAGTTTTCCTAAGTGTGTTTGAACGCCCCATCACATGCAGCTTGGCTGCTCAGTTGGAAGGATGTGGTGGTTTCTTACTTTTTGCTGCTGGTCGTTGTAGATTTCCAGCTGCTTGTGTTGAAGACTTGGCAGCCTTGCAGACTCACATGTGATTCGTTATGGAACCAGGAAGTTTGGACGTGTAAATAATGATTCTACTGCAGACCAACGTTTTTAAAATGACAGAAACTAGAGACCACCCAACCGGTTGAGATCCAGATCTGTTACAATGTGACTTTACTTGCAACATTGGTGGGACATTAGACTGTCGTGTGAGTATTTCACTGTAAAATTCTTTAAGTTACATTTGAAAAGTCCACTATTTAGAGCTCTATTAAGTCACCAGTTTGGTTGTGGTGTTGGAAATGTTAGCTGTATTTTTTTCTTCCACTATACATTTGCCTTGAAACTTGAAACACTTGAAACAGCTAACCATAAACCTGCGTTTTTTGCAAGGCGTTACAACCTGAACCAACTGAGAATATTAATAACATCCACCACTAATTATTTAGATTGTCAGACTTGCTGAAAATGTTTTAGCACATTCATTTTCTCAATTTTCCAAATATTAATCATGTCGCAAGTTTTCTGCTGTATAGCCTATAGGATTTGAGAAACTTTTAGGAAAATATGAATTGAAGCTTTCCAAATAAGCTGTTAAGAGTTCTGGTCTTCAACCAGCCCAAGAGGGCTCATGTCACTCCACTGCTTATTTCCCTGCACTGGCTTCCAGTTGCAGCACGCATCAAATACAAAGCTCTGCTTCTGGCTTACCAGACTCTAACACACACAGCTCCTACTTACCTTCACTCCTTCATCCAAAGCTACATTCCCACGCGTCAGCTACGCTCAGCCGCTGAAAGACGCCTAGCGCTTCCACCACAACGTGGCATGAGATCATGTTCCAAACTCTTCTCCTCTGTTGTCCCCCGATGGTGGAATGACCTACCAAACTCGGTCCGATCCTCAGAGTCGGCAGCTACTTTTAAGAGCAGACTTAAGACTCACCTCTTTAAAGAACACTTTCAGTCTTAATGTGGAATTGATTTATGATTTATGATAGAAAGATTTGGGAGTTTATCTCTACAAAAAAAAAAAAAATGGATACACTTGATGTATCAGCGTCGGAATTAAACTGGACTCCAAACAGTCCGCCTCCTTATATTGTTTCCTTCTCTTTGATTTCTTGCTTGTATGTTCTCTCAATGTAAGTCGCTTTGGATAAAAGCGTCTGCTAAATGACAGTAGTAGTAGTAGTAGTAGTAGTAGTAGTAGTAGTAGTAGTAGTAGTAAGAGTTTAAAATGTTAATTACATTCTAAATCACAACCTAAAGCGTGAACAACATTTTAGATGTTGGAATACAATGTGGCGCATGTTTAAAAGTTGGACATGGATCACAAACACCATAGCAACAGCTAGAGTGTGGATTTTGTAGTTGCAAAAACAGAACAAGGTTTCCAGCCATCGGGATGTCAGGTTCAGCATTTCCACATACGTTTTGATGCCATATTTTTAGGCTTCACCTAAACTCACTCTGGTTTTTGATCTTCTCTGGTAGCCCCACTTCTCAGAAGGACAACAAAATCTCCGGGGAGCTGAAGCAGCTGCTTGACTTGCTAACGCCACCATTTTTACTGTGCCTAATGGACTGTTAACCGTATTAGGCAACTTGCAATGGTGCCCACTGTTGGCTGGTAGATGTAAACATAATGCCAGTGTTGTGCCCGTCAAAATTTTAAAAAATTCTTATATTTTACTTCAAATATAATTTAAGGAAATACAGTACTTTCATTCTGCACCTCTCTAAATGCCCTGCGGAGGCATTATTTTTTTAAATATAGCTTTTTATGAATTTGTTCCGTATTCAACCTTTAAGTCTCATTTCCATTGAACATTCATATATTCAGCACATATATAACAGTCAGAGCCCAGTGAGATACAAGCTTAACTTTAAATGGTGATTATGAAGCCCCACTACATTCAGTTTAACTTGCAAAAACACTGTGCTGTTCCATATTTAGTTTATTATATACTGAATATGATAAAGTAAGTGAAGGAGGAAGCGGGACATTTGAAGACCTTATTATTATAATTATGACATTTATGTGACTTCCTGATTGGTTTTAGTAAATAAAAACATACTTAAAGTTAGAAAATGTTTATGGCTATGACTTTATCGCTTTTATTTATTTTCATATACAGTGATCCCTCACTACTTCGCGGTTCGACTTTTGCGGACTCACCACTTCGCGGATTTTCAAAAAATATTCATCCAAAAATAAAAAGTCTAAAATACTGTGCTTTTGGCTATTGGTTTACCTCCTCACACTTCCTCTGTGGTCGGTTAATGACCCAGCTCCTCTATCTGAAGACGAGGCACCACTTGAAGAGCTGTAAAGCTCTCATTAGTACCTGTACAGTCACATCGTCACCGTCATCACACTGCACAGGTTCTTTATTACCGTCATCAGTCAACCAATGCAACGCTGTAGTCATAACTGCATGCGGAAGCGCCGTGACGCGGAGCGATCAGCTGTTCCCGTTACCAGACGCGTCTTTCTCAGCACCGGTCCACAAGCGCTTCTGCTCCTCTGTTTATCCAGAGCTATTTTTTCACCATGGATAAGTAAATAACATCATTAAATAATTGAAGAGAGCTTGTTTTAATTACTCCTGCTACATTGTTCATCTTGAATTGACAACTTCCCGCTCTCTTTCAGGGAAAGAGTCTTTCCCTGTTTGTGTTTAGACACCCATAAACCCCACCCCCCTCAACGTAGTCAGCACACTCTGTTGTGCTGTGTGTGTGTTGTTTATTTTCATCTCTAGATACACAAATATGATCGCATTTGTCAATCGCGGTATTTTATTTTTAAGAATCACTTTTATTTTCAAAATTTACCGGATTGTCTGTGTTTTTTGGTGTATCCCTACTTCGTGGATTTTCACCTATCGCGGGGAGGTCTGGAACCAATTAACCGCGATAAGTGAGGGATCACTGTATAAATGACTCATTACATGCAGTGGCTTTAATGACCACTAGAGATCGTGTTTTCCACAAACAAAACATGTTTTGATTGCATGAATAAATGACCCAAATGGTTAGTTTTGGAAGGAGGGAAGTCCTATGAAAACATATAACAATGCAAACATAAAGAACAATCCAATCCACATCTTTACCTTATGCATTATTCCACCTTATTTTTTGCTTTCTTCTCCACACATACCCAAACATAAAGACATCTTTCATGCATTTATCCTCCGCAGCCTGCCTCTATCACAGAGCAGCATCCTGAAGCTTGTATTTATATTCTTGTCACCCAGCAGAAAAATCTAAAGAAGGCTGTGTCTACAAAGAGAGCACAAATCAAAGAAACATCCCAATTCCTGTGAGGATGATGGCTCATTTCGTCTTTCTTTGTGTATGTTTTCCATTATCTTGTTTGTGGGCATTTAGTTCTGTGCAACTGCGAAAGGCCAAGGAAATCTGCCGCAGCAAGAGCGTGATGGGCCGAGGGTTTGAATAACCATTTGATCATAGCAACTGGAACTATTCACAAAGTCTGCCCTTTTCCTCACTCTTATTTTGCATAAGGGCGAAGGCGGAATGGAAATATCCCTGAAGGTGTATCTGTTTTGAAAAGAAGGGAAAAAAAAGATCCAAAACAACTGCAATAGGTTTGACTTGACCCTATTTATCAGTGTATTGTTGATTGAAGTTATCCAAACACTCCCATTACGTCGCAGCATTTTCTTTCGGCTGGGCGGGAGTATTCCTGATCGTAACAAGGTCAAGAGTCTGTACCTCTTATCACTCACAGGTTAGTGGACGAAGGAGGATGGATTGCTGATCGATCTCACTTTGGGTGATTTATTGCTCCACACTCAAACAGATAGGTGATGCCTCTGCCTCATTTAAAGGCAAGGCTTTCAGCTGATGAGCTTGCCAATGTCCATACTCACACAGTTTGTGAAGGCAGATTATAGACTGAAACGTTAAGCGAGTTAGACAAAGACAATAGCTTTTTTAAAAGCAGTGCTAATAAGTCCAGAAAACTTGATGACGCAGTTAGTTGGATAAAAAGTTGACTGACATTACCGAGCATTTACTAGCATTTTGACCCATGCACAAAAAAGTAGAAGGGAAAAACTTTTATACTGTCAAGAAGAAGGACACATAATAGCAAAAGCACTAAATGAAGTTTTAGACAATCAGTTTCTGTTTTTCCATACAGAAATAATGAAACTGTTAAATTAATGCTACTTATTTGAGTGTTTATCCTGCATGTATCCATGTGTACAAACACAAATGGAAACAATCAAAGCCTACATTTAGAGTTTCTCATAATCTTGAATGAGGGGACATCTATATTTGGCATAAAAGTTGTCAGTAAGTGAGGGTTGCTACTTTGCAAGACAGAGATTTTTATAGAAAGACTCTGCACACTTTGAATTCTCTCTATTCCTGTTACAGGGAATAAATAGCCTCATTATTCCAGCAGGCTCGCACCATCCATCCACAATGCATTGCCTCCATTGTTTCTTAAAGTAATACCTATCACCATGGTGTGAAAAGACTTGATTGTCTCTGCTTTACAGTAATCATACTGTGAAAATTGTTGCAGATTAACATTTTTTGCTCAGATAATTTGTCAGGTGGATGTAGTCATTTAATTATTTGTTCAATGTGATGCAGCAAATAATGAATTTGGAAAAAAATGAGTGATCTTCCGACAAAATGTTTGTTTGCATATCAAGGACAAGAACAGCACAGTGTAATCTTTGACTACAACTGTCGGGTTTTTGCAGTTTTTTTATTCATTCATTTGGATCTTTATGTCATCTGTTTTTTACAAAGTGAGAAATACTTTTTATTATGCAAGTCATTTTAAAGAAGACAGCTATATCTTTTTCACTTGATAGATTATTGACAGCAGCTCAGTAAAACTTGCAATGTTGAAATGTGATTTTATTGAATATTGTCAAGTGAATAAAGAACATTTATATTGTTTAGGTTAAAATCCATTCTGTAAAATATTTAAGATTTTTTTTCTTTAGTCTGCTGCTCTGATCTTGTTGTAAGTTAGACTCAGTAGACAAACTTGAAATCTGAAGCATAGACTGTTAATTCCTTTGATAATATTATAATAATTACATTTTTTAAATATTAATAATAATAAAATTGTCCACCAGTGAGGCTAAAAGTAAGATGTTTTTTGAGGAACATACTAGTTCTACTAAAGAATTAGAGCTCTTATAAAAAGACATTATCAGTTATAATACATTTATTATGAGTGCTTTGCAGATCCTTTTTTTTGTGCTACAAATTAAACAGCACATTTACTCTGAATCTATTTGTTGTTACATAATTTTTACCCCTGCATTGTGGGCCAAATCTAGTAAAAAAAAACATAATATAAAAACATGCTCATAATAAAATCAAAGTGTACAATGTGTTGATCAAAGTCAGAAAAGCCATTTTATTTTGCAGGATCAAAACTTGTTAACTATAATTTCACTATTAGTTCAGATTGGAGCCAGAACGTACAGTGAAACAAAAAACGACTAGTAACATTTAAATTATGTTACTTGTACAAAAGCTTACACAAAAGAAAACTGTACTTATTGTGATCAACTGTAGGTGGTTCTAACATCAAAATAAATGTTTTTTAGTATCATTTGTTGTTCTCAGCAGTTAATTTCTTCTCATATGGTTCTTATACAGTGTTGACTTCCCACCCTGCAGATTTGCAAGCCCACCAATTATTATAATCCAGAAAACTTTTTTTTTTTATAAAGCACCGCAGACCCAGCAGTTTGCAAACCCTATATTTAATTTCTTGCCATGCCACAGTGTGCGATTTAAAGAGCATTTAGCCACAGTGCTTCATACAATTGCTGCCATAATAACAGGCAGCAGATGAGAGTGGCTGTACTGAGCTTGTATAACACTGGTCCCTGAGTGTACTTCTTAATATTTGGAGAGAAAAGTAAAATGATTGGAAAGGTATAATGTTATGGATTCTAAATGTGTCTACTGCATTAGATAAATGATGTCTGTCTGAGGTCACTGACTAATGGGAGTGTGTGGGAGCTACATACTGTCCCCTCTGTTATCACTGAATGGACTTGCATTAATATCTTTCAAACAGAATGTTTCTTTGAAAAATTACATTTCTTTCTCTCTCCCTGTGTGTGTGTATTTGAGGACATTTGGATGATCTCATACTGTACCCAAAGGTGGATTTAGTCCGTTTTTGGAGCACGGTAAAGCTAAGGCATGAGACCCCTCCTTTACTGTGTCTTTCAACTCCTATTTCTGAAATATCTGAATGTTGTTTATCACTACATGTAGGCATTCAGTCTATGTAGATTCATCCAGAACATGGCAATATTTCTTTAACCTAAAAGTAAGAAGAAAGTCAACTCAGCTTCTTTTATTTTGATCAATTTCTTGAATACATTCACCTTTTGTCCAAAATACTTCTTCAGTTCTGCTTAGGGTTCAGGAGTTGCAGCCCAACATGAAGTTTGCAGTTGCAGTTTGCAGTATTTTGCTCATTTGAAACAGGAAATTTTTATGTCCGTATCATTTAAAATTCCAGAAATGAGAACATGCGTTTACATTAAATGCACATAATGTGTAGATTCATGTGAAAGTATAAGCTACAGCACTAAAATCAGAGCAGAACCAAGAGTAAGTGATTGTTATTAGAGTGGACCCCTGCTGTCTTGAAGTACATCTGATACCATATCTCACATGACAAAGAGAAATATAAACTACAATCCCCTGCGATCTATTATTTAGAGAGCATGTAAGTGTTTTCAGTTTAAGCTCCACCGATATGGCATTCATATTCAATCAATTATTAAGGAGTGTGAGTCCTCCTCAATGAGTCTGACATACTGATGTTGGCTGTCCAGGGATCCAGTCAGCTGAAGCCCAACCAATCAGTCCTGAAGCTGACACAGTGATGCCCCGACCTGCAGCTCTGTCTCTTCTTCCTTCAGGAGGGTGTGTTGTCTCCTGATTGCTGCAGCTGTATACTGGCAGACACTCCATCTGCCCAAGATTACAGCACCGGAGTGAAGATAGCTGCAATTTGCAGCAATTCTTCTTGTAATTTCGATATGTATGAAGATAAGTGCAATGCACAGACCCTCTCCACAGGATCCAGGTACTTCATTTGATGTCTCTTTTTTCTTTTCCTTTTTCCCAGCCCACAGGTATATTCCTCCACCTGTCTACTTAGACTGGCAGCAAAATCTGGTCTGCAGCAGCAGATGAGGCACTTTAAAAGGGGAAGGGATTTCATCTTCTAGGAGATGTAAAAACTTTATGAGCAGAATCTGCTCATAAAGGAATGTTGAATGAGCACAGATGGGATGATTGAAAATTTGATTGAGGAGTGATGGAATAGATTTTTGTAGTAACAGTGACAGAAAAATCATTACAGTGAAGCAGTCAGCCTTTCATCATATAACCCTCTTTATTTTGTCTTGTGTTATAATTGATTTCATCTTTTTTTGTCTTTGTTTTATAGGGCTTTCAACTTAAACACACATAACACCATCTCAGTCCACATTGCAGCACCTCATTGTTCATGCCCAGTCAAACATCAGACAACATGATAAAACTAAGTGAACAACTGATAGATTCTATCAGTGCTTCGACTTCCTCAGGCTAAGATAAGCATACTTTCCTGCAGGGTAGCATTGACATTGTGTGCTTATGCATCTTGTATAAAGCTCTAAATAAGTATTGCAGCCATTTTAAGTGTGAAATGCATGTTTTTTACACTGAATTAAACAGAGATTTAACATCCCTGAGTTAGTTAACTCTGAGTTTTACTATACCTCTTTGAGGAAAATCTCAATTGGCTTCATCTCATTATTAACTCATGAACTCAGACTTGGCAATGTTGTGTAATTATAGCACGTTGATGAGTCATTTTAGACAATTAAAGAGCAGTATTCTCATGTTTGTAAAGCAATGCTGGTATTTCCGCATGCATTTCAACATTTTTGTAGTTAGTCAGGACATAATGCTTTTTTATTCACTAAAGCCATTTTGTTGTCAGTATCATTATTTCAAATAAATAGCACAGCTCAAAAGCTCATCGAATTCTAATAATGCGTGGTGCTTATAATTAGCAGCGAAGGTTCAGCAACCTCATTATAAGAAAACAAGGCTGAAGATGTGTTGCCCCTATTAGACATTTTCTCATTGTCAAGCCCTTAATTTCTTTGACCTGGGTATTGAAGAGCAGCTCAGAAAGACCATCCCATTGCTGCTGTCCAGATCATAATAGTACTTGTGAAACTATAATTAAAGTCTTCATGCATGACGTTTCAGTGTTTTACTCCATCCTTGTTATGCTTTGGTCTGTGTCAGCTCTTACAGCCTGTAAACCTCTTTGCCTGCAACTATTTTATTCCTCACCTCTATTGTCTTTGTGTAGCTATCTTTATTCCTCAACTGTGGTTTTAATACATTTTTACAACTTTCTCCAAAGATATATTTGTGAGGGCAGTTAAGTGTATGATATTTCTACACATGTCTTGCTGACTCACCAGATTTTACTGGGATTCAGTAATGTGTTTTGTGCTTTCCTCTGCTCACCAGGCATCTCCACTTTTTTCTGTTGTTGTAAAGAGAAGCATGAGATCCTGTTGACGCATTTTGCCATATTGTATTTTTAGAGCCAGAACCTGTGCACCATGTGGGGCTGGAAGCCCCGCCTACTCTCCTATACATAATTAGAAGACAGCAACTTCTAGGATTACTGTCATTTTGTTGCAGATTCAAGTTCTGTATTATGTGTGTGTAGTTCTATATTTGCAGTCTGTAGTTATACCACACAAAGATCATTGGTGACAGCCATAGTCTAATGGGGAGGGAGGTCACCCTTCGATTGGAAGACAAGGGTTTGATCTTTGGTCCTGGCAGGCTACGTGTCAAAGTATTCTTGGTCTGAAAATCAGCTCTTGACTTTAAAGAGCAACTCCCCCCCTCTAAATTATCTTCCTGCCTTCTAACTGCTTTTTTGAAAAATGCTGAAGTAGACGTCACTTTAAGAGGCGGGCCTAAGCTGTGATTGACATGTAGCACTTCTCCGTGTTTAGATTTGCTTCAGTGTGACCTTGCCGTGTTGTAGACTTGTAACCCGACCATGATGAGAATATAATGTCTATAAATCACATCCACACAATCACAACCACTGCAGGGAAGTCTTTGTCCTGATTTAATTATTATTCTACTGATAATAGTTATTCTCTATGTCGCAGTTTTCAGAGTAGTTTACCAATTGATTGTTTTTAGCCACAATGCTAAAGCTTCTGCCGTGTTGCTGACATGGGTCTGAGTAAATGTCTGAATAGCAATATAACGTGCACAAATCACATCCACACAATCACTGCAGTAAAATAAAGTCTTTGTCCAGATTTAAATTATATTAGTTATTCTGTTTGTTGTAGTTTTCAGCCAGTTGCTCTAAATCCCTGTGTGCAGCTCTTTGGTGAGATGCTGGAGACAACGGGCGGGTGGGTGCAAGTGTGTCTGTCTGAGAGATGGTTTTATACTCCAGGAGGCGTGTCTTAGAGACGATGCTGACGTAGGCATGAACCACTTTCAGCCAATCACAAAATTCAAATGCAGTAGCCACCTTTCAACCCTAAGAGGGCAGCACTGAGACGTTTTTAGACCAAAAAGTGTAGAATTTAACAAGTTTACATATAAATGTCAAAAAATCCCCAGAAACTGAAAGGTTGCATTGGTAAAGACCTACTAATACATTTTATTAGCTTGAGGGTGAGTTGCTCTTTAAGAACTTTACACCTACGGGATGTAAACATCTGGTTTATTTTGTGTTATTTGGATGGATGAGAGCAAAGCCACGCTCATGTAAACAAATAGTGTTGTCACATTTCAGACTGCCGCCTCACTTCCATGACACTGAAAGTGTAAATCCACTCTGACAAACACAGTTTTATGGCTTCATGTGGTGCATTTCTCAAAATATCTCTGAAGATCTGAGCTGGATCACCTGTTGCAGGTCATATCAGCACCTGGGAGGACTTCCTGTTTTCAACTACATTTATTTACAAAATCAGAACAGGCTCTTGATACTTAACAAGCTTTTTGTGCTTTGTGTTTTTGTGGAACAACTCAAAATCACTAAGACTTTTCTGAACCCATAACTGCCCCGCAGTGGCCATAGTCTAATTGGGAAGCAGGTCATCCTGCGATTGGAAGTTTGCGGTTTTTGAGATATTTTTATTAATAAAAAAAACAGATTAGCTAACACCATTTACACCAATGTTCTTTTACGTTACATTACATGATTCTTCTGTAAAGCTCAGAGTGGTATTCGCATCTTTCCTTGTTATTTACCACTTAGCTAAGTCCTCCTGCTTGTTTCTTGGAAAACCTATTGACAACTTCCCAACTTGGCAACTTTACTCCTGTATTTTTTTCTTACAAGAGTTTTACCGGAAATTTTGGCCAGTATTTATTTTGCTTTGAAGAATGTCCGCAAAAGAATTTTGTGAGCAAAAAGACTTCCTGGGATGCCCCAATTTACAGGCCCTGCTCAGTCAGCTGCAACTCATACAGCTGACAGCACAACAGCAAGCAGCACATGTGAACTAGCATTATCTCTGTGTAATAAGTTGCCTATGGGGATGTTTTCAGGTAGCAAAAATCCTCAAGACTGCTGGACCACATATAATCTTTTTGGGCTGTATTCCTATCTTATTTTCAGCCTTGTCTAACCAAATCAAGACTTCCCCTTCGAATTAAATTCCATTCTAGTTAAAATTAATTAACTAAGAAAAATCTGTGTTTTAACAGGGTAGTTGGGCTTCACTGGATTAATCAGTTTAATTTTTACATCTAAGGTTTTTGTGAACCAGTGCTCGGCACTACATAGTCCCAGTGCAATGACTAAAGGATACCTTTATGTGTACTAGGGATCCACTTGGTTCTTAGTTAAGAGAACCAAATTAATGAATGAGAATGCAGAAAAACTGAGACATAAAATACCACATTTAGATCTGACTCTGGCTGATTCAGGCATAATGTAAATCCTTTGTATTCTAATTGTAGATAGACACACAACCAGCCAGCCACTCTGACTGCCTGTCCTTCATGATTTATATATATATATATATTTATTTTTTTTTTTTTTAAACAACAAAGTAAAGTTGAAAACAGCCAATAAATAAATAAACACAAATTAAAAAGCTTACAGGGCTGGAGTTTGGGGGAACATGAAGTCAGCTGAAGTATATGATAGTATTAAGTGAAACTAAGATCCATATATATTTGGAGGGATAATTATTGGATAAGAATCAATGTGGTTAATGAGCAGATCCACTTGGTATATAAATAAAGCAGGTGCCTGGTGCATGATATACAACAACTAATAAAATAGGTTTTTCAGATTTGGGTGAGAAAAACTGAGGGTCAAATACTCAAAAGTATTTTAATTAATAGCTGGTCTAGAGCTAATCAATACACCTGACTGGAAAATAGCTGCTACTCCTCCTCCTCAACCTGTTGCTCGAGGAACATGAAGATTAAGGTAGTTAGAAGAAGTTGATTCATCATTTCTAACATGATCCTCCTGCTGCAGCCAGGTTTCTGTAAGACAAAATAATACAGTGATCAGTTATTAAATCATTAACTAACAAAGATTTAGATAAAAGAGATCTAATATTCAGAAAGCCACATTCAGATTTTCATAATTTACTGATCTGGAGCTGATTTTTTGGACCGTGGTTGAGCAGACACCGTCTCTATAGGAAAGTGGGAGGGTAACGTCAGAGAGGCTGCAGAGAGGTGAGTAAGACTACAACTCTGCTTCCTGGACTGGACCCTGGATTGTCATGGTTTTGGAGGAGTAACAAATTCGATCATATTTCTATAAAGTAGAACTGCACCATAGATGGATGGATGTGTCTCTCTGGATCAGACCAGGTTTTCTACAAAACATCTGCCAATTATCAATGAAGCCCACATTACTGTTGGGACGCCACCTAGACAACCAGCGATGAAACAACGACTACAAACGAACTGCACTTATTATGTACCATTATACTCATGTACCATTATCACTAAAGGAGGCCGAGGAGTAACTAAACACGCAGACACACAGAAGAAATTAAGATGGCAGAGGGAGGGAAAGAAGCCATGCTAAGCTAAACTTGGCTACTTATTGAACCGTAAAGAGTCCCTTCCATTAAAAACGGTTTTTCTGAGGTTTCTGTTGAATATTTTAGCTCCACAGGTGTTCTTACCTTCATAGTGGGTGTGAAAACAGGTCAACAACTTCTCTTTCAGTTTTTATCTCTCAAACCACGCAGGTGGCGATAAAACCCGAGTTCTGGCCTGTATCTGTTTCGTCACAACTCCTTTGTTCGTTAGTATTCATCAGCTCCCGCAGTTGAAACCACGCCTAGCATGCTGCTGGCTAAAAGCTGTTAGCATAAGTCATAGCAAACAGGAAGAGAGAACGTCTGATGTTGCCATGTGCAGCGGGGCAGGAAACAGTATATCTTGCTCTCATAGGCTAGTGTGTTAGCCAATCAGAATCCAGCAAATCCGTAAAATGAATATGAACGAGCTGCTGCCGAAGCCTGATGGAAGGAGCGGGAACCACCCGAATTTTAATGCAGACAGATTGAAAGGTCTGTTAATCAGTGTTTCCTGACGTTTTTTAGATATAAAATGTTTCATATTAGGTTAATACTTAAGAAATAACCAAAAAGTCATGACATTTGAATGAAATGGCCTCTTTAATATCCCAATAAAAACAAAGAAATGTTAAAACCAGAGATTCCCCTGAAGAAGAGAAACTGCTAAACAACTTTAACAGAAGTGCTTTTGGACTGAGAAGTGAAAGATATCCAAGAACTAGTAGAAATCCAAAAATGCCCAAATACGAGGACAACCTGTGCAACCGAGACAAACAGGAAGTGATATGATATGTCTTACAGTAAGAGCAGTGTCAGTCTATACAATTTTATTCTAGTATCCCAAATTAATTTCAAACCATTAATTAATTTATAGAACTGTGTCTTCTGTTCCAGCTGGTTTGAATACGGGTTTAAAAAACATCCACGATTCTTTTTTAAATATTTATTCACAAACAAATATTTAATATCTGTCACAAAATTTTGACACCACATGGTGGATTAAAACTTGCTCTATGTTGCATGTATGTAGGAAACATTTTAAATGTATTGCTCCCCTTCTAATATATTTATATTAGATTGTTTCAAAGCTTGAAGCTTTGCATCTGTGTGTGAATGCTGCATACTCAGAGGATCTTCATTCTGTCAGTTGCCAGTCCCTCCAGCTAGCAGGGGCTCCTCTGCTCATTTTATTTTACCTGAGAGCACCTCTAAATATTAATGCATTCCTCTCCCTGAATTACAGCCTTGAAAGCCTGCCAGGTCTTGCAGCATTTGTCTACCTGCATCTCTCTCTCTCCTCAGCACCCTTCTCTGCGCATTTCACTCCACCACTTCAGGCTCAGTCTTTCCACCCTGAAGGTTAATTTCTGATGATATCAGATGTGATGGCTTGTTGGCTCTCATTCTTCTCTCTCATGATTTCATGACTCTAATCCTGCCTCTTGAGTTAAATCCCTTTTTTTGCCCCACAGATGGCATTTGAGAGCATTTAGTTTCACAAAGGCGTGAGGTTGAAATCAAGACCTGAAATCTAACATCGACGTCTACATTGAGCCATCCAGCATCAGTTAACAAATCTCAACACACTGAAATCAGCAGGACTTCAGAGATTTACATTTCTCATGTCGCCACGTCTCGTCTGTTCTTATCAGTTAAATGAATCTAGCTTGAGTGAGAAAAACAAGTTGGCTGACTGAAGCCGAGATTCAAACAGCAAGAAATTTTGTTTACCTGTTTTGGAACATCAGGGTGATCAAATTCTGTCTACTTACACACATTTTGCCCTTGAAATACTCTTTAAAGATACAAATAATGTGATGTGAAAGTAAAGCAACAGGATAAATCAAAGCTGCATATTTTTTTCACACACTGTAAGAAAACCACAGAAAAAGAGCAACATTTCAATTCAATCTTAGTTGCACACTTATCCTTTCAAATGGAAGTATTCACTCAGTCACAAAAATGTCTACCCAAAGTCTTTGAGCAGCACAGTTCCCCATAATCACACTCAACCACACATTTATAGCAGACATTTTGGCATCTTCTTCAGTCCTTAAGTATGTCTGCATGAATTATTTGCACAGCAAGTGCAATGTTTTATGTATAACAAGATCTTAATACACCAGAAACGCTTATAAAACTCATATTTTGTGATGTGATCAGAAGGAAATAAACATGCAGCAAATCTTTGGTGTGTTGAGATAATTATTACATATCGTTACATGAACCGAAAAATCTGCATGTGTGTATTTTTTGTCAGAAAGTAAACAAGTATGGACAAGCGTGTCTGTTTTCATTGTCCTCCTGAATATCAGCGCTGCTCAGTTGAACTGAACATTGTTGAAAGGGAAAAGTGGCACGCCGTAATTGCTCCTACATCTCCATGCATCATTGTGACCTGCCAATTAGCTTTACATCTCGCATGTTGCACCAGCCCCTGCCTGTCCTCATTTATTAAAATTCTATATACCCGCTCATTAAAAATAGTGATGATGAAAATTATCAGCTGTGTGGGAAGAAGAAGAAGAAGAAGAAGAGCTTGAAACAAATGGCAGTTTGCAAAAAAGAGCTTTTAAATCTTCTTCAGAAGCAGTCGTCAAGATATACAAACATTTAATTAGAATCTTCAAGATACATTATAAACAACACAGTCGAACATTTCGTCTCGTTCATGTTTGACTGTGGGCGCGCAGTGGCAGCAGCTACGAGAGACAAAAGCAACCGGTGCTCATTCATTTAAAATGAGTGCTGGGAGACGTGATATGACAGAAAGGAATGTGACAGCTAGGGAAGTGACAGCTGGTGGAGAGATTTCAACAACACTGGTGATGGGAAAAAGGGACGGCATGTGGGATAGTAATGCACACCTCATAGTCTCATGATGAACTCATTTGGAAAGATTCAGAAATGGCTGTTTTCACATTTAAATTCCCGGTTTTTGACCTCTCTCTCTGTGTTTTACTGTATATCTCCAAATGTTGCACATTGTGGATAATTTAAGAGAACATGTTCCTTGCAAAAAAGTTCCTGAAATATTTGCTGACAGGAGTTGTACTACTGCTCAAAGCAGCTGACACAGTGTGAATGCAAAGTAATCAATTTATACAAGCAAACAGACACAAACTCACCGTGTCTTCTGAGATACACCGAACAACTTGTCTATCTATCTATCAGTATATATTTTATACACATTTGATCCTTTTCAGGGTTTTGCAGGAAGCTGCTGCCTGTTTCTAGCAGTCATTGGGAGAGAGGGGGCGGGGTGCACCTTAGCCAGGTTGTTAGTCCATCACACGACCACAAAGAGATCAACAACCATTCACACTCACACTGTACAGGGACAGTTTAGAGTTGTTAAGCCTTCTAACATTCATGTTTTTGGGCTGTGGGAGAAAACCAGAGTACTCACACAAGAATTCCACAGATAGTACATGCAAACTCCACACAGAAACGTCCCAGCCAAGACTCGAACCCAGGACCTACAGTATTTCAGTGCAACAGTGCTAACCAACTGCACCACTGTGCAGCACTGAACGACATTCAGAGTCATGTATTTCAGCTGATCACCCACTGGTCGGGTGGAGATGATGAAAGCAGTTCTTAGACAATTTCAGATGATTTACCAAGTTTTTCTTTCTCTAACCAAGTAACTTGTATCACCTAAACTTAAAAAATAAAATAATACAAAGAAGATGATTAAATCTTGATCTGTGTCCACGTTCACCGTGATACTGTGATCTTGAATAAAATCACTAATGACAATATACAACATTTAAAGGAAATGTTGATAGTAAATCACATATGGTATTTAAAAAGGGAAACAAAAATAAAACTTTAACAGGACTAGCAGTGCCGGCTGTTTGCCTAAAAGGACTCGGGGGACTAAAATAACAGCACAAACTAGAAAAGAAAGTAAACCAGAATCAGTCACACGTGGTTAGTTGGGAATTAAATATTTGTGTACCTAAAAACAATATTGTAGTGGTGTAATATTTATGTAAAGAGTCAAAATATACAAAAAAGTTTTTGTTTTTTTTAAAGAAAGAGATATTTATATTGGATAAAACTCTCAAAATATTTAGCAGAAACTCAGCTGATATTTGAAATATTCAATTTCTGACCAAACTGAATAAGAATATACAGTATCAGGAAAATCATGTTTTAAGCAAACAATCTGAAATTTGAATGTGCGTTTTTAAAAAAGGTCTTCACATCCTTCTTAAGAGGTTTTGTTAAAGAGGCCTTTACATTAAAAATGGATTTTCTGAGGTTTCTGTTGAATATTTTAGCTCCACAGGTGTTCTTACCTTCATAGTGGGTGAAAACAGGTCAACAACTTCTCTTTCAGTTTTAATCTCTCAAACTACACAGGTGGTGATAACACCCGAGTTCGAACGGCCTGTATCTGTTTCATCACAACTCCTTTGTTCGTTAGTATTCAGCAGTTCCCGCAGTTGAAACCACACCTAGCATGCTGCTGGCTAAAAGCTGTTAGCATAAGACGTAGCAAACAGGAAGACACGACGTCTGACGTTGCCATGTGCAGCGGGGCAGGAAACAGTATACCTTGCTCTCATAGGCTAGTTTGTTAGCCAATCAGAGTCCAGCAAATTTGAACAATGAATATGAACGAGCTGCTGACGAAGCAACCTGACAGAACGAGCCGGAACCACCCAAATTTTGACGCAGACAGATTAAAAGGTCTGTTAATCAGTGTTTCCTGATGTTTATTTTAGATATAAAATGTTTCATATTACTGGTTAATACTTAAGAAATAACCACAAAGTCCTGAAATTTGTATGAAATGGCCTCTTTAAATCACTGATCAATAGTTTTATCAATAGTTTTCATAAAAATATATACTAGGCTACATATATTTGCATGAACTCACAGATCCTAACATCCCCTTGCATTAATGCTTAGGTTAGAAGGAGCTGAATAAAAAGGTTACAAAATTACACAAAACCTCAAACCACAGGACATTTAATATGGCTTATATGAGAATAGAGGATCCTATTTTGACAGCAAGAATCCATTTAAGAAATTAATTAGACGTGCATTTAAAAAATTGAGTAAGACAATAATCTTATGTGAAAATTTTTTTTTTTTTAAAGATTTTCTTTCCACTAGTATAAACTGCCCCAGTGTAGAAAGCAAATGTGCGAGTACAAAATGCTCACATTTCGTGGTGGATTAACATTTAATTATACCTTGCATTAGAGTTCCACCATAATAACTTTCTCTCATCCATCCCACTCTATCACTTAATAGCTTCATTGGGGCTGCTACAAAAGCACTGACGCTTTCAACTGTTGAGTGCTTTTGTAGTCCTTCATGCTTTGTGTGTTCACAGGGTTCAATTAAATACAGTGAAAAAAACAATGAAAAGATGCCCAAGTCCTGTTTTCCTCATGCTTTTTAGTGCAATCATCTCTGTGTTAGGAGTCTCAGAGAACAGTTACAAAATGTTCATGTTATTCCAGTTACAAAACTTCACCCCCCACTCCCAAAATCCTTTCAAACGAGCCCTGTCTATTTTACTGTGAGGCAGCGCACTCATTAATGCCTTGAGATTTAATTTAGGAAAGAAATGCTGGAGGTCTAAAACATGCAGATCAGATCAGGCATATCCAAAAACCTATAAGATTCAAAGGAAACAATACATATTATTAATATATTGCAAAATGTATCTCTCTTCAAAGATAAGGCAATTGTATCCTGAAAGCAATAATGAGGTTGCTGTGGGCGAAGTGAACACTGGCGAGATCATTTCTGCTAAGTTAGATTCAGCTTATAGAGAGCAGCACCACTGAAGTGATCATTCATCTGGGTAATATTCTCTATTTGCTCTGAATGTGCTGTTGCATACTGGGAAATCGGCCGGTTACGTTTGTTTTATCAGTCAGGAGCAGGAAGTCTGCATGAAGGCAACAGCGGGGCTGACCTGTCATATTTTTTACATCGAAAAAAGTACAAGAGAAAAAGATTTTAACTCTCCTGATTAAGATTTAACATGTTATTTATTTATTTGTAAAACACGTGTTTTTCTTATCCAGGTGATTCCACACAGTGACAATCTGAAATCAGGAACTAAGATAACATCTGTATCAACTAAGATGCAGAGAGACTTTTCAGTGTCTATCTGTGTGACTCACTATTCAACATGATACCAGCAGCCCTTGTTTCCGTTCTCTGTGTTAACTGCAATGCTCACAAGCGGCATGAAAAAAAAAAAGCTCCATAAACAGGGTAAAACAGCTGACGTTCCACTTTCATCAGCCTCTCATGGTTTAGCTGTAACTATAAAGATCCAGGACACTCAGGTTACACAGCAAACGTCTGCCCCTCCAGGTGGATGGAAAGATGCTGCACAGTCCAGCAGGACTGCTAATCCAGAGACGTGGCTATGAAAACACGCTTCGATGCAAAAAAAAAAGAACACAAAAGGAAAAGTAATCCATCAAATTCCTTCATTAAGGGACGGAAATTGTGACTGTACATTCTCACTTTGTCTGGTGCCTTCCTATAAAATTATACTCCTCAAAACAAACTGCAGAAGATTTATCCCAATATCCTCAACAACCTCTTGACATAACATAGCACAGCACACGGAGGTAAAAATGAATTAAAATAAAATTTTTAATAAATCTAATTAAATTGGAACATTACCCAATCAGAGCAAATAAATAAGGATTCACACTTTTTAGCTTAGTTTTAATGAAAATAAATATAAATCATTAAAAGTTTCTTCACAGAATATCAAAAAATTGCATTAACTAGTCTATTTCTTCCATTTGAATGCAAAGTCCCACTGCAGGGCTTCTGAGTTTTTTTGTGTTCTGTTTTGTGACAGTAAAAACTATTTCTAAGAAAACTGTCTGGCTTGAATGGATACCCACAATAGTAATGTTGCAAACAGGCAGAACAGTGTCAGAGGTGTGACAGTTAATCATAAAATTCTTTGCTTTTTTTGTCGCACTAAATGTCACATTCGGCTCAGCGGGAGCTGCGAGCCAGAGAGTTCGGCGCACACCTGTCTCTGTTTTTTTCTCCCTGCACCCTTATCTTTTGATGACAAGGGGGAAAGCCAACGATCGCAAAGCTATTCCCTAAGAGGAGCCGACAGCAAGTTTCTTCAGCAGACACGTCTTCCCAGAACCCCCTCGACCAGCATCGCCCCCTGATGGTAAAGGGTACCAGGATTGTCCTTGTGTCTATATGGAAACAACCCATCGTCTGCCATCCACAATCTCGGTAGAGTGAAACAGCTTGACAGGAAGATTAAACAAGGGGGAGCAATGGAGGGGAAAAAAGGAGAAAAAAGAAAGACAACATGAGAGAAAGGTCTGAGTTAAAGTGGGAGGGAGGGAGAAGGAGGAGATGGAAGAGTGCTGCTCCTTTTCTCCTTTTACGCTGAGACAGTCTCAGGAGCTGCCCCCCAGCAACAGAGGGAGAAAAGCATGATGAATAATTAACTCTGAGAAATGTCACAAATGGCAAAGGAAAGTGTAATCATTTCTCTGTTGGGGTAAGAGATCTGTTTTTTTTTATTCTTCTCCTTTATGCCCTGTAGAACTGCATGTGCTACGTTGAGAGAGTGAGACTCTGACCCTTTCCTTAAAAGCATCAAATACATCTTTCCTACATACTTTTTGAATAAAAGCAAATAAATCATTAATATTTGGGCCTTTTAGCACTATAACCTATGCATCTCAAAGAGGTCTAGTACCAGGTTTTTTTCTCTTCTCAAGTCATTGATGTCAGTATCATTAGCTGGAAAATCACATTTAAAGAGCAGGAATCCCTGTTGGTAATGGTTTAATCAATGTCAGGAAGGCTTGAGCTTAGTTTCCTCTCTAGTTTGAAGAAACACAGCATGCCCTCTCAGAATGAATAAAAGATCAAAATAACAAATTACCGACTTCAAGTTCTAAACAAGCTAAATTTGTTCACTTTTCTAAAAAAAAAAAAAAAAAAAAACCCTCAGAGCTGCAAAAAAATGAGTTATAGATTAGTGTGACCTAGTTTAATGGGGTAATTGCAGATATATATCATATGTATTGTACTTTTTCCTAAATCTATTTTCGAACAGGGCCAATAGTCAGCTCCCAGGTGTACCGCTGCTCTAATTTTGACTTTGCTCTAATTTCCATGTGCAGGAGAGAGGACACTCTTTGTCCTCTGCCCACCTGATAGTCATAACAGTGGACATGATAAAGGATAATTTCAGGATTTCAGTGTAAGTGCTGTTCTGAGGACAGCAGCGTTTAACTGCAGGATTCTGCTAAGAAGTCATAAAGTAAACTAATGAAATTGATTATTGAATGGCAACGACTATTTTTCTTCCATCGAATGTGCGATCAAGTTAATGAGATTCCTTATCAGTAAACACATTGATTGTTGGAGATGAGATGCTGCATTAGGAATGTTTATCTTTTTCTCAGATAGTGCTAATTATGCCTGTATGTTCATGTATGGACGGCATTAGACTGTGATTAGATCTGTCAGGCACTAACACACCATGACAAACCTTATTTCTCCCACCTATTAATTATTTTTGTGTTTTATGTTTTTGTCTATTGGTTGTGTCCCTAACTGGGTCAGTTGAACTGAAAAATTATTAGTTTGTAAAACATAAAGAGATAGTAAAAAATGTCATTTCAGAACCCTTATGTCTGAAGGAGCCCGACCTCACGTCAAATACGACCGCATTGGTTGATTTTGTGATCTGTAAAAACAACACTATATTCCATATTTGACCCCTATCGGCTACCCTAACCTTAACCGTTCTGCTTTTAACATGAAATTTTCGGCCTAATGGTGTGTCCACATGTATCTTTACATTTTAAAGCTAAGCGTTATATTAAAATGAGACATATTGCTGCAGAATTTGTGTTTTGTTCGACTGAACAGAGCAAAACCTCACGCATGCGTATTTGTCAGCTCCTCTGGGAAGGTGCGTGCATGCGCTGTTAGTTAGTCTCCGTGGAACCCGGAAAACGCTCCGACCGGTCGTATTTGGGAGCTCTCACAATCGACCTATAGGGTTATTGTGTGGACGGGTAGGTTTGAAGTCCACAACAGGCTCATGTTTTACTCCCTTGCCTTCAGTGTCTCATTCTGTCAACTTCCTCATGACCTAAAGACAGAATAATAAGCTTCTGTCCCCTCATATCTGGAAATGATAAGCATTATAAATGTGAGACACCAGCGTTTAGTGTTAGCTTGAAACTTCACTATTCATGTGTGAAAAAGTCTGCTTTGAAAGTTTAGAGTAAGAGAGGGAACTGCTGCTTATGTTAGCAAGCTGGTCAGAGACCAGCAGCAGGTTTGGCTGCATCCAAGGGTAAGATAGCACTGAGAGGAGAGTCACTTTTCATTTGGAACATGGAGATGTGGACAAGAGATCAAACTGTCCCTGAACTTTAAGTCAGAAGAAGTCAGCTGTGTGGACAAACATCGGTCTGAACTGCTCGTTCTACTGAAGGAGGTCCATGAAAGAAAATAATGTTAGACAATAAAATTAGACTCCTGAAAAAAAAGAGTGGATGACTTAGAACATTATATCAGGATGGAAGACGTCATAGTAGTTGGAGTGAACACTAAACAGCGGTCATATGTGAGGGCTGCTGCCAGGGCCTGCAGCACAGGGGCAGACGATGACAGGCCCAGAGAAATCCACTCTCTGGAGCAGCAGATCATCCAGTTCTTTTACTCAAATAACATCCACATTAACAACAGGGATGTTGCAGAATTTTATTCACTTCCAAGGAAACATACTAAGACTAAACCGGTTATTATTATTATCCGATTTGCCAACATAAAAGTTAAGAATGAGTTGTTGCAGCAAACTAAAACGCTGAGAGGAACCGAGGTTTATCTTTAAAGTTGATCATATTTGTAGAATCATCTTTCAAACTCACATTAAACTTCTAGAGTTACAGTGTGGATTTAAATAGAATTTATTTTCTTTTTTTTTTTTTACATAAAACAAACAAATATCTTGAATATTTGCTACTGTCACATTTATTTATTTTGTAGTTGTTTGTAGAAATGCAGACATCATATTTACAATAAAAGTCATTTTATACTAAATTGACTGTTCTCAGATATTTGTTAACCATATAAATGTTATTATTATTTAGCTGCAGATAAAAGAGCAACAAGAGTAGTCAGAAAAGAGAAGAGGGACATGTCTTCTGTTTGTCCCATGTCTCCCCACATCTTTTTGTCCTTATTAAGTTAATGTGGTAGTTTTGATGTTTTATGTCTGTAATTAGGTTTGTGTCCCTCCCTCAGTTTGTCCTGTCAGTCAGTAGATGTCCTGCATCTGTTCACTCCTTTATCACCTTCACTCCGTCACCTGTATTTTAACCTTTGTTGGTCACTCTCACAGTGCTGGTTCGTTAGAAATGCTTCACTCTTCGGGACCTGTGTGCCACTCCTGTCAGATTACCTGTTTACCTTGTTGTCTTCGGTGATTATCGACCCCTGACCGTTCCTGACTTCACCTTTCACCTACGTCTGATGTTAACTGTTTCTCATTTGAATACTCAGACCATCTTCCTCCTCTGAGTGGTCCTTGCTTCACTGAACTTTGGATTATGTCTCTGTACCTGTCTTCTTCTGCTGTTTTATACTAACCTCTTTAATAAACTGTTTAAAGAGATCACTGACTGTTGTTCATCCTCACAATTTGATTTCCACCTTCACACAAACAAGACAGGACAGCATAATTGTCCAGATAAAGTATGTAGGAGGACAGATTTTTTTTTGTTTTGTTTTTTGACACTTTAGTTAGCTTCCTTTAAATGGAAAATCAGTGAGAAGACAGGGAAAGTCTCCCCAGCGGAGCAATCAGTATGTTAATACTGAAGCAAAACACCTTAAAATTCTCCCTTGTATTAGAACTCATTTTAAATAACCTAACAATAGGATTTAATTAACAGAGAGTTACACCTGAGCATTAAGACTTTAAGCAGCAAAGTCTCTGTTGTTATTTCTCTTGTCTTCCTTTTTAATTATTCTGAATTGGAGTCTAGCTGAGATTCTCTGGGGCTTTAATTAGAGACTGAATTAAAGTTGTGTAAATACAGTTGGAAGCCGGAGAGTCTTTAAATAGAGTCATGTTGCATCTGCAATTTTATTTTTCCCTTTCTCGGGGAGAGAAAACATTCAGTCTTTTGAAGTTTGTCAAATCACTGCAGGGCACTTTTTCCCTTAGGTGCTCTTGTAGATTTTTTTTTTTTTTTCTCAAAAGGCTGCGACACAAAAACTATTTCTGCAAATGAGCCATTTTTTTTCTCTGAAGGCAAGTTAAATTTGTTTTTTTTATTTTTATGTGCTATTATGTGTCTGCTTTCTTCATGTGATTTATTGATATTCTTTGATATAAAGTTATTTAAAAGAAACATGCATGGTTACCTGCATAAGAATGTATTAATGTCTGACTCTCCTGCTCCAAGTGTCTGATTTACTTTGAAAATGAAAAGAACAAGATCTGCCTCCCCTTGAATTGGATTAAATCCAAACTAAGTGCCTCAGCCCAGACTGCAAGCTTCTGTCTCGGAATAATAATGGGCTCTTTCAGCTGTGTTTGTCATCAAATTAGCCCTCCACTTCAGACAAGGTGCTCTCAAAGTGCATTTCTAGACAGTGATGGAATTTAAATTAGGCAAAGTCAGTTTTTAGGTTTTAAAGCTCTTTTTAAAAAGTGAGAGAATAAGTTTAATTTGTAAAGGTGATGATCACTGTGGGAGGTAAAATTGTAGCGTTCAGGTTCATTGGAACACCTTTTTTCCTGTCTCACCTCTTTTCACGGTGAGTTTGAATCACATTATATAGAACAGTTAAAAAAAACAAGCCATAAAAAACAATAGTTAAAACCTATTGCTTGATCCGAGTGCAAAAAATTCAGTCCTCATTCCTATATGGAGAAGCTTTAAAGCCTGTTCGTTTGAATAACTCTTCTTTCTTTGATTTTTTTCAATAAATAAATATTTCAGTGTATTTCCAAGAACAGTGAAGCTTTTAAACAGAGTGTCGGAAGCCAAGTTCACTGTTGTTTGTCTTCCTGCTTCGAATTTGTGTTCAAGACACTCATGTAGACTCCTTCCTGCCACTCTCTCTGCCTGACATACTATTCCTCTTTAATACCTTTGATCAACCCAGGAGGGGGAGAAATGCTTTGGGGAGGACCATCACTCCAACACAGCAGGGGAACACAGGGGAGCAGGGAGGAGATGATGGATACTCTGGCACTGTCTGTCTAATACACATACATCCTGATTCTAACTACAAATATTACTATGCAATATCTGCTAACATGACCGTTTTAACATAGTTAAAGGTGGTAAAGATGATTTTGTAGCAAATTTAGATGTCAAATTTACTTTAAAATCATTTTATCAACTTGTAGTGGTCTTATGGTTTCCTAAATTAAAAGTTATAATATTCATACATCACAGACCTGGTGGGGCTTGAAATAAAGTAGCCAATAGATAACGAATCTGTTTCATTATCTATTGGCTACTAGGTTGTCAATCATATTTCTGTACGTACTACGTAGTTTGCTTAGGCCTCAGTACGACTGCACGCGGAAGCGCTGCAAAGCCGAGCGGAACCGAGACCGCTTCCATTCGTTGCCCTTTTTAACCTGTATGATGTAGTTCACACCAGACATGGAGCTGTTATGGCAGGAAATAACACCAGGACACACAAGACGATCCGGTCAAAAATAATAGCAATTCTTCAAAATAAAATACCGCGATTGACAAATGTAATCATAGCTGTGTATCTAAACAAACTATAGAGATGCAAATAAACACAACACACACACCTACACACAGCGCAACGGAGTGTGCTGACTACGTTGAGGGGCGTCGGGTTTTTGGGTGTCTAAACAAACGAAAGAGTAAGAGAAAGAGTTGAAGACAAGATGAACGATGTCAAATTAAAAGCAGGAGTAACTAAAACAAGCTCTCTTCAATTGTGTTTTTGTTATTTACTTCCCCATGGTGAAAAAAGAAACAGCAGAAACTTTTGTGGATCAGTGCGGAGAAAGACGCGTCTGACATGAACATGGGAAAAGCTGCAGGCTTCAGTGATCCACGCTAGCTAGCATTTCCTCACTAGCAGCACTTGTACTGAGTAACAATAAACATTCTTTTATCGTTGATGACTCCAAGATGTTTGAAGAAATAAAGTTGTAGTAGTTCCACAAAAAACTCCAGCAATGCCGATAGTAAACAAAACTACGCAATTCACGATTCATGAAGGCGTTTCTTCCGTTGAGGGAGCAGAAGGAAGAGGGAGGGGGAAACGACAAATGGCCGTTGAGCTTCTCATTCGGAGCAACATCGTATGTAATGCCTTTAAGATGGGTTTACTACAGGTCCACAAAATGGTTGTTAGGAATGTTCATCCTTTTAAAAAATAGATTGCTTTAGTTTAGAAAAAATCCATAAAAGACGCATTATTGACATTTAATGTAAATTATTCAAATGAATGTTTATGCAGTAACCCAGTAATTTATGGCATGTTTTAAAATAAATCACCCTACAGTACAGAACGGTGTGGTTTGACTTGACGGGGCTCTTTGCTTCATTTCTCTCTGTAAACAGTATCACCATAATGTGGGTGGGATCAGTTGTTTATCATCGCCGCATGTGTGAAGCTGCAATGACAAAGATGCACTACCTCCCTCTGTGTGTTTATCAGGTTATACTGATTCAGCAAACAGTATTATCCTGAGTAACTTGCAAGTAAAAGATGAGTGGACTCCAGTTGCTTCTGTATGGAGTTATTCTGCAGCAGGATTTTGGTTCAGAAGGTTTTGAATATTTTGGGACAGTGATCATAATGGACAGGCTTGACTGTAGTCAGAGAAGGGAAAAGGATGAACCAGTGATGTTTTACTGCTGGTTCTTAAATGTATTCCTGAGTTTATAAGTCATGCACATGAAGTTTGTCTTATTAACCATAAACGAACCTGGCCATGCGATTTTTCACTTTTGTTGTAATTACTTTGCTTTGTACGACCATAAACGAAAAGGTTCATGTGATTTCAATTTTTGTTGTGATTAATGTAATGTAGGGTAATGTAAGGTAATGTAATGTGACTGTATTGACAGTGATGGGTGGGGAGAGCTGAACATACAGAGCGGATTTGTTTGTATGTGTGTGCGTGTGCTGTTACATTTTTGCTTATTGCCTTTATTTAGATGTATTTCTTATTATTATTTTATTATTGTTATTATTATTATTTATGTGTATATATATTATTTTTTAATATGTATATATAATTTTGCTATCTTGTATTTTGTTACGCTACACTGCTTTTTATGTTGTTATGAATTTGAGGATCCCCTCGAAAACGAGATAACTTATCTCAAGGGGTTACTCCTCGTAATAAAGAACTGTTAAAGAATTGTGTATCAGATTATTTAAAAGTTGACCTAAAACTGACCTATTACATTTATCCTTTACCAAGACTAAGTAAAGTACCCAATGAAAGTCTATTAGAGAATGTGAAAGCAGAACTACAAACTATCCAGACTGGCACCATCACAGGCACCAACAAGCTGGTATACACTACAGCACAGCTTTCAGTTACCAGGCTCCTCTCCTGTGGAACCAGTTTCCTGTAATTATTCATGAGGCAGACTATGGTGTCTAATTAGTGTCAAAAGTCCCAAACGCATATTCCATGTACATACACTGTACTTCATAAAAGTGAGGAAGTTGTAACTTGCAAGTGAAAACATTGTGAAGGGGCATTTTTTTACTTGGAGTGAGCAAACAGTATCTCCAAGCAGCTACCATGCATGAATAAGTGGACCAATGAGCACATGACCGTGACTGTCTCAAAGCGTGTTCAGTTGCTTGACTTCAGAGTTTTGACACTGAGGAGGCGGGGCCTGTGGCTGGTGTGCTGTGTCTTCTGATTTGTCATTTTCTGTCCTCTTTAACTTCATGTTTCTGTAAGTTGCATTGAAATGACCTTTGTTATGACCTGGCATTTTATAAATAACTATTAGAATGAAATTGAATGTGTAATTCTGAAGAGATATAATGAAATAATATTTAATAGAGTCATATAACAAACTTTTCATCTTCTCACCTGAAGTAATACTTTGTTTCAACAGCGCCCAGTGTTAAAAAATCTTAATTGGCTTAAGGTTCGAGACAGAGAAGGATCATATAGAAACAGCAGGTCTGAATAAATGGTAGACACTTTTGAACCAAAAAAATTCTAATCTCATTTTGGATAGAAATTCTACACATGCCTAGGAAGACTCGAAATGGGACAAAAAATATGTTATATCTTATTTCCAGAAAATGTATGGTGGGAAGGGAGGACTGAAATAGCTTTATACTGTCTACTGAGAATAAGAGTGTGGTGCTTAGTAATGGATTGTTTTGGTCTGTATCTCACTCTTTGTCCCTGCAGGGTTGAAGCAAATCCATGCCCTGTCCATCCAGGGCAACTATGAACTACGTATCGACCTGGAAGACTTTGAAAATAGCACAGCGTTTGCCCATTACGGTACCTTTGGAGTGGGCCTCTTCTCAGTGGACCCTGATGATGATGGATACCCTTTGACTGTTGGCGACTATTCTGGCAATGCAGGTATATACAGTATTGAAAATAAAAGTTATTCTTGTGAGGTTGACGGGGCTTTAGTTTTAATTAGAACGACATTTGTTTTTCTGCACATTTCTTTTCATCTATTCTAATTGCTGAAACAGCGGTTGGTGACAACTCCAGCCGGCTCTACTTACTTTCTGCCTTCAAGTATTTCTTTTTACAGTGCAGAAGGTGTGTCCACTTGTTAAACGTGTGCAGTCATTTGCACAGAGAGAGGCACAGCTACTTCTTGTGTCTCTGCTCCCTAACCATCAGATCCAAAGCCAGCTACTTGTCACCTTGATTAAATTACTGCCAATTAATTGCACTGCTTGACCTGCGGCGTAAACAAAAACCTGCCACTGAAATGAAGAAGCAATTTCAGGAACCTGTGGGGAGTGCTGCGTTGTAAACATAGAAGAAGAGAATGGGGGCAGATATGAGAGATGCAGCAAGGAAGAAGTGCGGAGAGAGAAAGGAGGAGGGTTAGAAAGAAACGAGGGTGGTGGAAGGAAGCAGACAGGTGTGAGGAAAGATGGAGGGAAGCTAAAGGCAAAATCTGAACAGATAAGGAACTCAGAGAGATGTTAAATAAAATATATCATATGGGAAAGAATAATGATTCATTGTTCAAAAGTAAATCTTAGATACATCAAAGCCCTACTGTGAACTCATTTACCTGTTTGAATCCAATGAAACTGAGAGAACTTGAGCTCCCATGGGATGTTGATAATCTCATGTTAGCTTCCCTCTCAGTTGTTATTGGTTGGATCTTTTGCTGCTGTCCTTTTCTGGTTGCTACCTAAACAACTGACAGGTGCTCATTTGCACTGAGAGCAGCTGGATCCTAATGGCCATCAGACGAAGCTGCAGGCCCCCCTCCAGCCACCAAGGTGACACCCGGTGCCTTGTAAATGAGCCTTTAAGTGCCACTGTTTTCCTCCTCTTTGTACATCCTCTGGACATCATCCCATTGTTGACACCGCTGGGCTATTTCCTCCTTTTTTGCATCGTCTATCTTTTTCATGCTAACGTCAAACTGCTCACAACATGAATACGAGACGTGGCTGTCAAATTATTTTTCCAGCTGAGTGGTTTCCATAGTAATGCCAAATGGAGAGTAGAGTGGGACAGAGTGAGAGGGTAAGGAGCTGGGTGGCCACATCCTGGGCAATTAAGGGCTGTTTGATGCCCTCACAAGCTGTTAGCGATCACCTGATGGCTGGTAAGCAGTTTTTCATTCTGCTCACAGCTTTGTCCTTCTATTCACTCCTTGTCCTACTGTGAAATCAGCTTTGGGGGAAAAAATGGGAGAAGGAAGAGAGTAAAAGACGAGGATAAGAGCAGTTTATTGCACATTATGAGCTCTTTGAACATCCATTTGCAAAAAAACAAAAAAGGTTCTGGCTTATTGAAGTATCTGTGAGGATGTTGCTTTCAGTTTACTTGGACGTCTCTTTAGAGCAGTGGCTTTAAAAGCAGTTATCATTGTTGAGAATTTGCCAGAGAGAAATCTTTATATGGTGGGAAGATGTTTCCAGCTCAGCAATTTGATTGTGTGGATCAGATTTAGCATCCAGACCATGATTAAGGGCACTTGGCTGTGCTACATCCCTGCAGTGGTCTTACATCAATGTCATATTCACAATCGTAGGTTGGAGGAAAGAATGCCCTCTCATTGATTATGCTTTTAAAGCTTTTAGCACCTGAAGAAAAAAAAAAGCCTTAAAGGCTGAAATCAAAATGAGATTTTTGTCTTTTAGGTGCATCGCTTCTCTCCTCTAAAACACTTACAAAATTCATTAAAATATCACCGACTGATAGACATACAGATGAAACCAGCGAGAGCATGTTATTAAAAGACATAAAGGTCACAACAGAAGCTTTGATGAATTGGCTGCCAAGCTGTCGGACCTCTTGTTTTGGATAATGAGAAGAAATCAGAAGAAATGTGGAGCTTTTTTTTTTTTATTCTTTTGGCTTACTCTGTTTTTTAAAAGGATTGATTGAAAAGTCATGCCATTTTGAAGTTAATCACCTGGGAATATATTTAATTCTGGGCTTTTTGTATTAAATCAAAGACAATGCAATTGCTTTGATTGAAAGCATTTTAAAACCCCAGTCTGTGTTTGTTTCATTAAACTAATGACAAAACACGGGTCACAAAAAGACATGTTCATACTGACATAGCTTTTGTTTATTCTTTAAAGGCGATTCACTTTTAAAGCACAACGGGATGAAGTTCACCACAAAAGACAGGGATAACGACCACTCGGAGAACAACTGTGCTTCGTTCTACCATGGCGCCTGGTGGTACCGAAACTGCCACACCTCCAACCTGAATGGCCAGTACCTGCGTGGTCAGCACACCTCCTACGCAGACGGCATCGAGTGGTCCTCCTGGACTGGCTGGCAGTACTCCCTCAAGTTCTCTGAAATGAAGATTCGTCCCACTCGTGACCCTGAGAATAAATAAAACTGGTACTGGAGAAAGAAGAAAAGGAGAGAAAAAAAAAAACGTTTATGAAGAATTACAAAATCCCAGTTTCTGAAAGTTAATGGAGTTACTTGTCTTGATATTTTTCATTCACTTCAACATAACTCTTTGAATTTAGACAACTCCGCAGTTGGTATTGTTCCTTTTTTGCTCTTACCTTCATCACTTACCTACTAGTCATGCTAACTGTCACAATCCTTCATACCATCCTACTTTTTGAGGAATATTCTGACAGCGATGCCCCAATTTGTAATGATTTAGTTCCCTGAAACAGCATACCAGAGTCTGGAGCCCCCTGTCCAGTTTGATGTGGTGGTCCCACCATCACCCGCAGAGTCACAAATCTTTCATTTTCTCCCAACTTATAACTTCGACCTCCAATCTGTGCTGACATGGCACTTAGCTGGGCTCAGTCTCACCGCCCATTGCTGTAACAGCTGTGACAGAAAAGGGTTCAACCTCAAGACAAACTCTTTCTGAAATACAGGCAGGACATATTATTAGGTGTCATCTGTATAAAAGAAAAGCTCACTGGTGCACTAAGTCACATTTACATCCTTTTTTCTTGCACAAATGAGACCCAGCAGGGTAGTGGCAAGAAGTCCTCAGATAACGAGGGGAAGACGGAGAAAATGAGGCAACAAGCTGACGAGAGTTAAATTGGTTGAAGGGGAGAGGGGTACCGGGTGCATCAAAGGGGAGAGAGGAAGTATTACGAGTGCAAAAAAGAATGAAATTCCAAGAAAAAAAAAGATAAAGAATAAGACAACAGAGGATCTCATTCATCTGACTTGGGCCATTAGGGAGCATATTGGGCACTTTGTCTGATCTGCCTGCCAGCTGAGTACTGGCCAACTGATGCAGCACTCACAGATGGAAACCCAGCACTGTGTGTGTAGTTGTGTGTCTATCACACAAAGACAGACAGACAAATCTCTATCAGTTTCCCTGCCCTTATATCAGAGGAGTGACTCAACTGAGCACAATGTAAAGCACAGACAGACCCAACACATGGTTGAACACGTTTGCTCTGTCCACATGAGAGTTGGAAAGATGAAATTTTAAAAAGGCATGTTCGATTATGATCTGTAACACAATGTGAAACAGAATGAGCACTGTTCAGGAAACATAGTCCACATTTCCAAACCTTCTGATTGTCTTCTGTTATGTAATATTTCTCCTCTTTCCAGGTGAATATTATGGGATAGTTTGAGGAGGAAAAATGTCCTGCTGTCATGATACCACAGCGAAAGTTGCTATAAAATTAGATTTTAAACTTTTTTCCCACTTTTCCTCTTCTTTTTGTTGTTTCTCCTGGGTATAAATTCTGCAATCTGTCATGGCAAACTCAAAATGCCTAAAGCAAATAAGCTAAAAACAATAAAAAGAAATATATATATGACAAAAAACAATGTGTGGGGAAACAGTGCAATTGTAATTTGGTGCAATTGTAATGTAGTCTTTTAACTTGGTCAATCAACTTTTTTGGATGATGTAAGAAGAGCTTTAACCTATCTGTAGATTTTAACTGTACAGTGTGATTTTCAGAGCATGTGAATTGTTTCTTACTATGCTAAAACACAAAGAGAGCTTAAGCACATGGATTTAACAAGATATGAAGAAGAAATTTCTTCCTCTTCTACATGAGATATGCAGATGGGAGTGGCCTGTGCTGCTCTGAAGGTGGAACACAAGTAAGGAGGAGGATGTGATTATCCCTCAAGCACACTCTTGTTCATATCAGCAGCACAGACATAAATCTTTTTTTTTTTTTTGAAGGAACAATCAGACTTCTTTTTTTTCTTTTTTGGAACATTCGCTGCCTTGCAGGATGTGTGCAACCTTTCTGATTTCTCAGCCTTTGGAGAGTCACGTGGAACCGGAGCACGGCGTTGAATGTGTGCTGATGGCTGTCGTCGCAGCTTACAGCGAGTTCATGTGTAGCACCAAGCAATGTTCCACTGAATACCTCTGATCCTGGAACAGCTGTGAGTGTTTCTGTCATCGCCGTGGTGCTCGGGAGGACACCCCTACCCCCCCTCATCCTCTTCCTCCTCTTCCTCTTGCTCTGTGTGCTTCTGCGGCACCTCAACTGTGTACAGTTCATGCAGCTAAACGTCATGTCTCAGTGGGCTGCTTCCACCTCCTCTCATCAAAACACAGACACTTGTGTTAAAAAAAAACATTTAAAAATAAAAAAAAAATATTGCTGACGTTAAAACAGCACAGAGTATGAGATTCGATTTGAAGTTGGAACTGCAAGGAAGGCACGTGAAGAACTAGAGTTTGAATGCATACAAATGTGTGTGCGCGCCTCTGTGCTTGAAAGAGCATGTGTGTTTGTGTACACAGCGTGCATCTTTAGTGTGTCTAAATGAACACGCTTTGATTTGAACATGACTGTGTGCATGAACCGAGACAAGAGAGCGGGAGGCTGCCTCAATGTGGAACTTTCAAGTAATGTGATGCTAATGTTCAACTAGCCTACCCCTGCTGTTTGTGTTGATAACAGAGAGATTTACTTTATTATGATGAGCTATTAGTTATTGTGATCGTAAACCCATTAGAGTGGACACCACCTTCTGGTTGCTGTGTTGAACTGCGCCTGTACCCTTAAACCCTGTGAAACCTGCTCCAAGATTCTTTGTTCACCTTCTTGTGCACAATGTGTATGTTAATGCTATGCTCTTCCCTCCTTGTTATTTCAATGTGCAGACATGTATTATTTGCCACACCCTGATCTGTTTTTGTTGCGTGAATGCCTTTATAGTCCATTCTCTCTCTCTCTCCCTCTCTCTCTCTCTTACAAGTGGAGAAGAAGATAAAAGAGTGAAATCAGAGGCTCTAATCAATCTGAGTTATCCCACATTACAAAGCATCAGTGCCCTCCATATTGATCCCACAGGTCCCCAAACCTTCTATATTTCTTAGAGTGTACCTTCTTAATTGCCTTAGCCTTTGCTGCCACCCCCAGCTCCTAAATTCTCCCCTCTCTTTCCCAGCTTCTCACTCCCGTCCTCTTTAATGCTTGTTTTCCCCATCCCACTCCAACCCCTTCTCCCCCCTCTCCCAGTCCTCCATCCACCCTTTCCCTTTTTCCCAGCGCAGAACTAACTGTTTTTTTTTTCTTTCTATTATTTTTGGTGAAGTACTATAGATTGTTTTGCCAAATCTTGATACTGTGTTTTAATGTTCTTGTCAACATTTAATAAACATTCACATTTTATAAATGGACGACAGCATGGATCATACTTTGAGGCTCTTTTGGTAGTTTCAGTTTTATTTGCTGAATTTTGGACATAACAAATATGTTTCTGCTGCAAACCTTATGCAACCTAACATGAATTAGGTTTGTTAAAAACCCAGTCACATTACATTTCTGTTCAGTAAAACCTTTCAACAGAGAACCAAAGAGTAGTACATTTTGGTGTGATCTACCTGTGCAGGATAGTTTATCAAGATTAAGTCAGTTTATCAGTAGAAATTAATTTGCTTTTAATTACTTTTCTGTTTAATCATGTGTTATCTTAATAGCTCTTTAATGCAGTTTTTGCCCATCTGGTTTGCAGCAGCGCGACTGTAGATTTTATTTTCTTTGGGATTGAAAAAAAAAAAACTCAAACTAGAGACTGTGTGTGTACAGTTCTGTCTTTTCATGAAGTTGAAGGTTGTATGAATGTTACAGGAAATCCATATAAATTTAACCTGTTTCATTCACATGGGGTCACATGTTCAAAGACATGATCACATGAAATTGTTTAAAAAAAATATCCAAAACCGCATGCTTTACATGTTAATTTCACATGCGAGCACGTAATTATCATATGTGAAGTTCACTTTTATTTTCCCTGTAAACAAATTCTAGCTGTATACAAACTATTTTTTATACAAATAGATCAATATACTTGCTGTCAGTTAGCTCACGTTGCCTGATTATAATGCTTCTATGGAAGTCATCTATCATGCTGCTCCAGCAGTTGCACCTGTGACTGCAGATGATTGTAGAGTTTTATTTTACTCTAAAAAGGGAGCTTTAACGGTTGGTAAGTGGATACTTTGGGAATGTGTTTTTGCCTTCCTTTGTTTTTTGTTTGTTTTAGAGAACAAAGAGTGCAAAATTGTATTTGTAATCAAGTTTAGTTTTATGATATATAATTTCCGTACAGTGGCATAATTGACCCCTTTTTTCTTCCCACAACCCAAGAATATGTTAGTTTAACTAGAGATTCTAAACTGGCCCTAGATGGAGTGAGTGCATGAAGGGTTGTCTTTATGTGATACACAATGCTTCAACTTAATCCTGGATAGAACTTTTACCTGTTCAGTTTAGAATATTATATTTGCTATTGCTCAGATAAAACATTCAATTTAATTCATTTCATTTCTATTTATAAAGTGTTTGTCAAAAGTCGTTTCAAGGCATTTTACAGAAATATCAAGTCAGCTAGTACAACACTAATGGAGAATAAAACAGCAGAGTGAAGAAATGTGGTCAGTATGTCCTCCAGTAGCATAACTAAAGGGAAAGCTCAGGATAACCTAAGCTAACTAACTATTTGATTGTGTGAAAAAAAAGTTTTAAGGCTATTCTTGAAACTAAGCAGAGTGTCTCCTCATGGTTTTAAATGATGGTTTCACTTTAGACATATTGCACTTCTGTCAAAGATTAAACATAAGAGCAGAAAAACACAACTCAGTACAAAATTATGAACCTTTTATTTTATACAGCCAGGTACTTTATCTTATATTAAATTAGTATTTACACAAACAATGTCCCAATCATATTTACCATGAACTCCCATATGTTCCTAAAATAAACACGTATATAACAATGTAGGTCACATCTGGTACGAACGTACTCATTTTCTGCCCAAGAAAAAAAAAAGTATTACCTACTTTATTCCTATATCCACTATGACTGGTTGGACTGATTGTTGTGTGGCTGAGCTGCCTGTGGGTGTGGCTGTGTGTGTGGGTGTGTTGTGCTTACCTCCTCACAGGTGGATCAGCTCTGGAGCGCAGGTGTGGCTCATCTCCTCATCACCTGAGCTGAGATTTAAGGGGAGGATCAACATGAGACGGGCGCCAGATAGTTCTACTTCCTTCGTGGTAGAGTGGCTGCATTACAAACCTGAGTCTTCTCTTTGCTGAGCCTTGTAACGCTTGGTCTTTTTATCCTTTCCTTCCAGGATCTCCACCCGGACCTGACGCCTTCCCGCAGATCCGTACCTCCTATCCTGGGGAGCAGTCCGATCCACGGTTCTCATATCAGTTTGGTTTCCCGGATCTGCTCCTAGCCCGTCTCTCATCCTCCCCGGAGCTGCACCTGCTGGACCATCAAACAGAGCCTGAGCTGATCTGTCCACCCTCCAGCACCTGCACACCTTCTACCGGACCCACAGTCTTAGCTGTCAGCCTCCAGCCACTCCTCCTCCTCACAACCACCAGCACCATCGACCTCTCTGTAAGCTCTCTCTCTCCTTATTCATGCTTGCTCATCCCTGCTACCAACCAGTCCACTAACCTGTCTTCTCCACACCTAGATCCAACCCGTTCCTCCAGTGAGGCCCGGTTCCTGCTCTGCCAGCTGCACAGGGACTCAGTGCCTGGCTGTTGTTTTCTCCCTTGGTTTTCAGTTTCATTAAACATCTTAAACTCTGTTTTTGTCGTCCTGGAGTTGTGCTTGTAAGAGGGTTCTAGCATCACAAAAACGGTCATGACACTGATGCACATACCAAAAGGAGGGATGTTGTGACATTTTCTTACTGACACGTCTCTCAACAAGCAAGGCAGATATGTAAGAGAAGATTAACTGATCTGTTGTGTATCATTTCCAACAATTAAAACATTTTTGGAATGTATTTTTTTAATTGTACGACTGAGATACAGACAATGTGGTTAGGTAAATTTTCATGATTATCAGTAAATCTATTTGTAAAATACTGTCTTATATATAGCAAGAAATGTCAACTAATCCTAGCGGTTAACATCTTTCATACTTTACACCAACTGCAATACTGAAATACACAATGAAGCTGCCATTGATAACATTTGAAGTCTGTGTGTGGCTGAAAGCAAAGCCAGTGTGGTGCATCCACTAATTGTCTTGAAGGAGTGTGAGTCATGACAGGAATAGTGCATGTGTGTGTGTTAAAGAAATGACACTGGAGAGGGCTGCCAGCCATGTGATCTAGATTTCAATTCAGAGTTCAAAAGACAGCAAATGATGGCAATGATTGAGTTTGGTGTCTCTGGAGAGCCACTAGATGCTCAAGGCATTCAAGTCTGATCCTGACACCCTGCACTTGCTGGCAGAGCTGCTTTTTCATTCCTTTCCAAGTGCACAAAACTGGCAGCAAAAATGCAGTTTAGGTATCTGTAGAGCAATGTTAAGAAGTCTTAAATACCATTTGGACTCTTCATAAAGTCAGTAAAGGGTGGCAATGTTTGTGAAAAGGAATGTGGTTGAATTTATGTTTTCCTGCAATAGGATTCTACAGAAAGCTCTTTCATTCCATTCGACAGATGCTTCTTGTATGTTGGCTTTATTCATGTGAAATGATCACAGAGTGTCACTTGAATTTAAGTAGGAACACTCAACAACAAGAATACTGAGTATATGCAAACAGCCAATTTGTGGGAGCTGATGGAGCACCACTGGACTACCATCTTGCTCTTCCAGTATTGGAGTGGCAACTCTATGTCTTAAAGGTCACTCAGTCTGTAAAGAGGTCACCGGTTGCCATATTGAGCATTGTGAATAGAAATGTGACTTTTAGTGCTTTTGGAAAGGAGGATGTTTGACATACAGAAAAGATATCTCAATGTTTAAATGGTTTCCAAAACTAATAGTAAATAAAATAATGAGAATAAATATATTTGATAAACTAAATATTGAAAATCAATGCAACAAAGGCTAAGTGGAGATGGATACAGTTTATTGGGTTCCAGTTATATCAATGGATTGATTATAACCTCCAGTTTCAAAAGGTCCCACTCATGGAGCATCAAGTAGCTCAGGCTCAGAGTCACATGTATGAAGGTTGTACGAAGGATACATGTCCTTTGCTGGAGCCAGTCTAAGTCAGTCAGTAAGTTTCCATGCACATCTAAACTGAGCTATTGGCAGAAACCGAACTAATGGATTAGCCCCCTGTTGAGATCTCGGTCCGAGTTTACATATCAGCACCGCTCCAGTAGGTGGTGACAAGTGACCATTCGTGTGATATTATTTTCGGTTCGCGTCACACAAAGTACTACCAAGTGAAGCAAATGGAGTAAAAAATGGATGACAGCAACACTGCAGCACAGTACATTTGTTACAAATTGTACTGTTTGATGCTACTACACGTCAGATGCATGCAGAGTCTTATGGCGATGATATTATCATTACTGATTACAGCCTATGCATTGCGTCATTTCCTGAAGGGGCAGAGTTTAGCTCCAGATAGCTCTGCTTCTCAAAGTGGCTGTTTACATGCAGAGAAATTCAAATATCCAATTAAATATTCAATCGCATTATCTGGGTAGCTTAGACTTTTCAAAGTCAAGCTAAGACATATACATGAATTTCAAAAGTGCAATTTCAGTCAGACTAAGGCAATAATTCAAATTTTTCTTGCTGAATGTAGGTACTGACTTTTCTCATATCAATGAAAACACTGTAGTGACAGTCAAGGAATGCACAAACCAAAAGATGACGAAAATGTCTATCTACATATATCAACATATAAACAGCCTGTGGTCATTTTGCCTAAAATCACTTCCAAAAACAGCTGTTTGCTTGCCTTTTCTTTACTATCTTCTTTCCTTTAAAACATTTGTTCTAGTTTGGACTTGTAGCTTGTGGAGAATTTGCAACGGGCATCAATGGTTATGAGATTTCCAAAATTGACATCAGTAAGCAGCAGTTGCTAAAGAGGTAGAGCAGGTTGTCTGGGAACTGGAAGGTCACCGGTTCAAATCCCTGTTCTGGCCGGAAAGATCACTTTGCTGTTGTGCAACATCAGGCAAGACACTTTACCTGCTTTTGCTTGTCTGGTGGTCAGAGGGTCCAGTGGCACCTGTGTCTGGCAGCCTCACCTCTGTCACTGTGTGTCCAAGGACAGCTGTGGCTACAGAATGTATGTACTGTAGTTTATCACCACCAAACATCTCTATGGATGAATGACGAATTGTAGTGTGAAGTGCTTTGAGAGTCATGGTTTGACTTGAAAATACACTATACAAGTTCACAACCAAGCTTAGAAACCTTCACACTTGTTTCTGTGTGAGGCTGTATGGTGGTAGTGTTGGTTTGCACTGATATCTTTCAGCATGAAGGTCATGTTTTTAAACAATGATCTATGTTAGATATGGAATTGTGTTTTATGGACTATTACAAAATGTAAACAATCCATTGTAAATAATGAGTTAGAGATTAAAATGGTATATTCTACAGACAGTCTTTCTACAACCCTGGACAGTCCATCACAGTCTTTACAAACCAGTTTGCATCATCCTTCAAGATACATTTTTGGTTTTATCAATACTGATGATTTTGATATGATGTCAAACAATTAAATCTTATCCAAATGTATGAAATGACACATTTTTAACATGTCATTTCAAGACTGATTATTATTCTGCAGTGTGTGAGGAGCTGATGCTAGCTTTTATGTTAGCTGCCTTGTTGTGAGTTTCAGGGAGTTAGCATACTGCATCCCTTTTTAACATGCCAGCAGGGTAAACATCCAGATTATTGCAAAACCATAGAACATTAAACAGGCTCACCTGACTGAAAAAGAAAATTGTAGTTGCTCAAGCACAGCACAAATGTCATTCTTTTCTCATCAGCTAATGACAAAACAAATCCCCCATCTCCTGTTATGAAAGAAGGCTAAAGCGAATGATTCACTTTATGCTGATTGTTGCTGTTGGACTTAATCTGATGTAAGGTAAACCTTTACCTCTACATCCTAAACTCTTAACCTGATACAGCCTATCCAGTGGCTCTAATGCAGGCAACACAACACTGATGTTACCCTCCTCACTTTGTGAACACTCATGGGGGATTTGCATTACAGGCTGCTAAAAGGAAGAGGGCGGCTGACTGAAGCTTTGAATATGTCAAGTGGAAAACTAATTACAAGGTTTCATCTTTAGTTTATTTTTGGCTGAATTTAATGCATTATGTTGTGAGTAATGTTTGGTCAAATAAAACTGCAAGAGCTCGCCATCAAAGCTAATCATTTTTTGAGTCGTAAATGGCAAAATAATTTGTGTGTGTGTACATATATACACAAAATTACAAACTTTTTGGGAAACTGGAAGTGATGAAACTCAGGAATGAGAATTTAAACAGAGCTATGCAAACCATTGCAGTGGCAAGGCTGAATCACATCAGGAATCTGTCATTTCTGGTTGTTTGTCTGTGGCTAAACGAGAAATCGATGACTTGGGAGAAGAGACAGAGTAAAGAGGACAAGTTTGGGAAACACAGTCATGTATTTTGGAGCTGAAATCATTTCTACAAGCTTCAAGTTCTGCAGCTCAAACACAATCAGTCTCAGTGTCTTTGTGGATGCAATCAAACTCTACGGATAAATAACCAGATCAGAGCAGAAGACGTTTTAGATATTTCTTTACCGGCCAAGTATGTTACACACTGGAAAACTTATTACTGTATTTGACCCATCCCTGAGGAGCAGAGAGCTGCTACCTATACAGCACCCAGATGGCACGTTTGGGGTTAGCTATCTTGCCTGTTGGGGCCTGGGATTAAACCGCTCACCTCCCGAACAGAGGAGCTACAACCATACCAAAAGAGAAAAACAAAGAAACGAGACCAAAATCCATCATGATGATTCTGTGCACACGACTGTGGTCACATCATGAGTATTTCAGGTCACATGTCACAAAGCAACGGAAAAGTCTTTTCACGGTACACACACATTTATGTGTGTAAATCAACGGGGATCTGGCCTGGATGAATAGACAGCTGCAGGCAACAATGGGCCAGCGGTAGGCAGGCCGGCCTGAGAAGCAGGAACTGCTAAATCTTTGAGTGAAAAGTTCACTAATACCTTGGTTACTTAGATAGATAAAATCCACTGAACAATTAGTATACAAGAAGATGACAGACTGAGAGTAGTAATTCGCACTGCATTAGGGGATGCCTCTTATAGCTGCCCTCAAGAGGAACCATTGTGTCAGAACTGCACAGTTTATATGAGGAAGAAAAGGCTCTGCAGACCAGGAAGTTTATACAAATAAAAGGAATTACTGTCACAGAAGACCACTTGACTTCAGGGAATAACAACAATTACTTGGGCATCACAGCGCATTTTATTGATAATGAATGGACTCTTCACTAACTGTGAGTAAAACTAAAGAGGTGTGTGCTAACAATTTGCGAAATGCTGCAAAATGAATGGAAGATCACGTAAAAGTTAACCATGCTTGGCACTGATAGTGCTCGTAACATTGTTGCCGCTGTCAGACTTCTTCCATTGTAACATCTGCCCTGCACGGCCCAGATTCTGCAAAGAACAGTAACAGTTTCCCTGAATGACAGTGGATTTGAAAGTGTTGTCCAAAATGTGGCAAGGTTATCAGACATTTTAAGCATAGTCCATCAAAAGTTCAGGAAATCATGGAACTTCAAGTTGCACATGAACATACAGTGGGGCAAAGAAGTATTTAGTCAGCCACCAATTGTGTAAGTTCTCCCACTTAAAAAGATCAGAGAGGCCTGTAATTTTCATCATAGGTATACCTCAACTATGAGAGACAAAATGAGGGAAAAAAATCCAGAAAATCACATTGTCTGATTTTTAAAGAATTTATTTGCAAATTATGGTGGAAAATAAGTATTTGGTCAATAACAAAAGTTAATCTCAATACTTTGTTATATAGCCTTTGTTGGCAATGACAGAGGTCAAACGTTTTCTGTAAGTCTTCACAATGTTTTCACACACTGTTGCTGGTATTTTGGCCCATTCCTCCATGCAGATCTCCTCTAGAGCAGTGATGTTTTGGGGCTGACGCTGGGCAACACGGACTTTCAACTCCCTCCAGAGATTTTCTATGGGGTTGAGATCTGGAGACTGGCTAGGCCACTCCAGGACCTTGAAATGCTTCTTACGAAGCCACTCCTTCGTTGCCCGGGCGGTGTGTTTGGGATCATTGTCATGCTGAAAAACCCAGCCACGTCTCATTTTCAATGCCCTTGCTGATGGAAGGAGGTTTTCACTCAAAATCTTACGATACATGGCCCCATTCATTCTTTCCTTTACACGGATCAGTCGTCCTGGTCCCCTTACAGAAAAACAGCCCCAAAGCATGATGTTTCCACCCCCATGCTTTACAGTAGGTATGGTGTNAAAAGTTCTATTTTGGTTTCATCTGACCATATGATGTTCTCCCAATCCTCTTCTGGATCATCCAAATGCTCTCTAGCAAACCGCAGACGGGCCTGGACGTGTCCTGGCTTCAGCAGGGGGACACGTCTGGCACTGCAGGATTTGAGTCCCTGGCGGCGTAGTGTGTTACTGATGGTAGCCTTTGTTACTTTGGTCCCAGCTCTCTGCAGGTCATTCACTAGGTCCCTCCGTGTGGTTCTGGGATTTTTGCTCACCGTTCTTGTGATCATTTTGACCCCACGGGGTGAGATCTTGCGTGGAGCCCCAGATCGAGGGAGATTATCAGTGGTCTTGTATGTCTTCCATTTTCTAATAATTGCTCCCACAGTTGATTTCTTCACACCAAGCTGCTTACCTATTGCAGATTCAGTCTTCCCAGCCTGGTGAAGGTCTACAATTTTGTTTCTGGTGTCCTTTGACAGCTCTTTGGTCTTGGCCATAGTGGAGTTTGGAGCGTGACTGTTTGAGGTTGTGGACAGGTGTCTTTTATACTGATAACGAGTTCACACAGGTGCCATTAATACAGGTAACGAGTGGAGGACCGAGGAGCCTCTTAAAGAAGTTACAGGTCTGTGAAAGCCAGAAATCTTACTTGTTTGTAGGTGACCAAATACTTATTTTCCACCATAATTTGCAAATAAATTCTTTAAAAATCAGACAATGTGATTTTCTGGATTTTTTTTCCTCATTTTGTCTCTCATAGTTGAGGTATACCTATGATGAAAATTACAGGCCTCTCTGATCTTTTTAAGTGGGAGAACTTACACAATTGGTGGCTGACTAAATACTTCTTTGCCCCACTGTACGATTTCCGTGTTCAGGACTTTCCAACAAGATGGAATTCCAGTCACTAATCAAGTTCACTAATCAAGTGAATCAAAAGAAACAAATCTCTGCAGGCCACCAGCCTAACTCAGCAAAACAAAAAGGTTGCCATGTTGACTCTGACCAGGAACTTGCCAAACCTTTTTAGGTAAATTACCTCTTTTTTGTTTCTCCTTTGTGTGTGTTTATGCTTAAGTGGGAAAATGTGATTTACTGCAGCCAATCTATTGATCAGTTATTTTTAATTAATTATAGGAAACTGTGCGATTTATTTTTTTTTATCGATTGACAGCCTTTGTGTGTGTGCGTTTGTGTATGGACAGTATGTATGACAAGAAGTCTGATTATATTGAATGAAAGTCTAATTATATGGAATGAAATAGACTGTAGCACCCAGAGGCAAAGGTGGGCAATTCTCTTGGCTGTGAGAATAAATACATAACCTCCTAGCATGGATTTTATTTCTCATGTTGTTAAATATCTGTTAACTGTGCTAAATGTTTATAAAGCACTATTGTCTAAAATCACTTTAACACCAATGTCCGAACCCCCCCACACACACACAACTATATACAGTTTAGATGTGTGTGTTTTGTCTTACAGAAAGAAGTCTACTCTTGCTTTAAATTACAAAAAATTTCTTCTCATTACATTAAAAAATGTTTTTTCTGAGGTTTCCGTTGAATATTTTAGCTCCACTGGTGTTCTTACCTTCATAGTGGGTGTGAAAACAGCTCAACAACTTCTCTTTCAGTTTTTATCTCTCAAACTACACAGGTGGTGATAAAACCCGAGTTCTCCCAAGTTTGAAAAGCCTGTATTTGTTTTGTCACAACTCCTTTGATCATTAGTATTCATCAGCTCCCGCAGTTGAGACCACACCTAGCATGCTGCTGGCTAAAAGCTGTTAGCATAAACACGTATCAATCGGAAGATACTCAGTGTCCTGTTGCCATGTGCAGTGGTGGAGGATACAGAAAGCCGTGCTCTCATAGGCTAGTTTGTTGGCCAATCTGAGTCCAGCAAATTAGTGCAATGAATGAGTTTGAGCTGAACCCAGACACATTTTCAAGCTGTCAGATTGAAAGGTATGTAAATCAGTATTTCCTAACTTTTTTTTTTAGATATGAAATCTTTCAAATTACAGGTTAATACTTCAGAAATAACCACAAAGTCATGACGTGTGTGAAATGGCCTCTTTAACTGTTGCGTCCTATTGTAAATGTGTAGTTCAACTACCTCTTTTTTAGAATTTCCTGATGTGTCATTTATGCTTTTTTAGGCTGATGGATTTAAGAACAGTAGGGATTTGTCCCAATCAGTAATAAAAGGATTTGTGATTTTCAAAAAGGGTTACTTGCAGTTCTTTGTATTTTGCAATGATGTCTAGCGTTTTCTGGATTAGTTTGGATATCTGCACAATACCTTTCATGTTTAAAGACAGATATTTGGATTTAGACATTTCTGTTTTAAAATGTTGCACTCACTGCATCCATTAAACTGTTTGTATTTGCATGTATCAAACAAAATGAAATGCACTTTTGGCTCAACAGCGCAATCAAAACCTTTCATCATACAGTCATCTGGGCTTCAGGTAAGAATTTCAATGATATTCATGAAAGAACAACGCCACAGACTCACTTCCCTGATGAGTTGGAGAGCAGCAGTCACTTACCACCTGTTATCACATCCTTGATGCTCGTCTGCTTGGCTTTCATGGTGCTCCACTTTGTAAATGTCCCATAGATCCTTCTCTATTTCTTCTTGCAGAATTTTGGTAAAACTGTCGACATATCAGGATCCTGATTGGAATAATAATGCAAGCAAACATGAGTAGGTTGACGAAATCCTGAAGCAATTGTGTGTCTGCCTTATTTGCAGTGCTGTACCTGACAAAATCCCTTCTTTCTAAATCAGAATCAGAAAAGCATGACCTTTGATTTTTTTTTTTTCTTTCAATGGCCATTTTTCATTTCTTGACAGCTTTTTAGCAGCACAGATTTTGACAAGGGAAGTTAGAGCTCTGGGACATTTCAGACATTGTAAATCAACAATGAAATGAAGTTTTCAAAATTGCTTATAACCAAAAAATAGTGTGCATTATACATGATAATTTTACACATATTATATAATTGTTTATGTAATGTACATTATGCGTATGACTTAATTCATACAAATTATTTATGACAGTTTTATTTCAAAAATTGTCACAACTTTATAAAATCCCATGTCTCAAAGAATAACAGGCAGATTGGTAATTAGTTGATTTGGTAGATTTCTTAAACTTAAAATGGCACCATTTAAAGAGGCCCTTCCATTAAAAACGTTTTTTCTGAGGTTTCTGGAACACAGGAAGACACGACGTCTGACATTGCCATGCGCAGCGGGGCAGGAAAGAGTATACGTTGCTCTCATAGGCTAGTTTGTTAGCCAATTTGAGTCCAGCAAATTTGAATAATGAATATGAACAAGCTGCTGACCAAGCCTGACGGAAAGAGCTGGAAGCACCTGAATTTTAATGCAGACAGATTGAAAGGTCTGTTAATCAGTGTTTTCTGACGTTTTTTAAATATAAAATGTTTCATATTACTGGTTAATACTTAAGAAATATCCACAAAGTCCTGAAATGTGTATGAAATGGCCACTTAAAGATGGCAAACTAAACAATTAGAATATAACAGCAGGAAGACCTAACAAAACTGTACAGATCACGTCAAATACGATCGCATTGGTTGATTTTGTGATCCGTAAAAACTACACTATATTCCGTATGCGACCCCTATCGGCTACCCTATACTTAATGTTCTGCTTTTTAACGTGAAATATTCGGCTTTAAGGTGTGTTCATGTGTACCTTTACTCTTTAAAGCTAACCGTTGTATTTAAATAAGATATATTGCTGCAGAATTTGTGTTTTGATCAGCTGAAGAGAGCAAAACCTCATGCCTGCGTATTTGTCAGCTCCTCAAAGGTGCGCACATGCGCTGTTGGCAGTAAGTCTCTGCAGAGCCCAAAAAACGCTACGACAGGTCGTTTGTCACAAACGAAAATGCTCTCACAGGCCGAATTTTGGAGCTTTTCAAAATTGACCTATAGGGTCGTATAATTGTGCGGCCATGTTACACATTATTACAAAAGTTCAATAGTGTCTCTTCTTACTAGGGATGCTAAGAAGGTACAAACTCTCCTCATTTCTGCACAAGATTTTCTACTTCTGCAAATTAGAGAGGGTCCTAACCCAAGAATGAAGGGTGTGGTGCACTAGCTGGACTGTAATAGAAAAGAAACAGCTGCAGAGGATCTTTAAGTTAGGTCAAAGATAAGTCAGAGGATCTTTGGTTCCCCACTCCTACACTTGCATTAGATTTATTAAAGAAAAAAAGAAAAAAAAACTTTTTGGGTGTTTTTCTTGTTTGGATGAACCAGTTTTTGTCTGAGAGTGCTGTTGGGTTCAACAACACAATTGAGTGGGATGTTTTGAGAAAATTCTGAGTGTTTTGTGTCATCGTTTTCTTCTGTTTGAATCTTCTTTGAGTCTTTTTCAGATTTCTTTTTTTGACTAAACAAAGGCTCAGTTAGGGTATCTGCTGGTTAGCACACATTAATACCACCACATTAGTGCGTCTAGGTTAAATCTAGATTAGCAGTTTCTCATGATATTTCTGACCATGGTGACTACAAATGTGGCAGCTAGTTGTCAAGCAGAAAAGATCCCTGCAGTAACAAAAGGAGGTTGGAAACCTACCGGTGCAAGTAATGCTTGCAGCGACCAATTCATTCTCAGTAAGTAACCACTCTACAGGAAATAAGAGGTAATCTAGATTTAGATTGCAAATATTGTAGGATTCTAAAACCATAAATGATAACACTGTCATCTTATAGTTGTGAAGCTAACATACAGACAGAAATCATTTGAGAAGTTGTGCCTAAATTAGATCGATGACCTAGCTAAATGCTAACACGTAAATGCCCCGATTGTTATGTAAAAATATTATTGTTATTAATAATAATAACAAGATAATAATACATACAGTAATTGTGTATTTGTCAACTTATATTAAAAGAATCGTCCAGTGTTAAGCAGTGTCATTATTTGTTTGTGTCCACAATGATATTATCAGTGTTTAAATATAGATGTTGGTCGATGCTGTGGTGTCTCTGCTCTTGTTTTTGTCTCTCAGCAGGTGTTGAAGCAGATTTCTTTCTCTCCCAACTTCTCTTCTACCTCTTCTTAACTCTTTTTCCTCTTCTTTCTTTTTCTTTTTCCTCTAATTTCCTCTCTCCTTTGCTATGTCCGCTGACTCAAAAAAGTTGTAATAAACAAAATAACATCTAAATAAAAATAAATAAAGGTAACAAGCTGAACATTGCAGTGATTGCTGCATGTTCGGCTTGTGAGAACAAATCTGTCAGGCATTTCTATGCATCTGGACATCAATTCCGACTGCTTTAATGTCAGACAGGACATGGTTAAAAAAAAAAAGAACTAATTGTCACAAAATTTTGTAAGAAGTTTCTTTTTTAATTAATTATAGGTAAGCATGATAACTAACACTCTTTATATAAATCCATCACAAGTAGTTTTTATACTGGTGATGTCTCAGAGTGAAAATGACCTGTCTCTGTTGTCCGCATCTGCTTCTGCTCTGCTGAGTCTGAATACTGTGTGGAAGTAACTGATGATCTCAGAGGCTTGACNCCGCTCTCCTTTCCCCGTCATCGGACCCGTGTCCTGGAGCATCCTCCAGAGCCAGTGCCTCTGCGTGGTGAGTACCCGCCTATCGTGAGCACTGGTTTTTGACACGGAAGAATTAGAGCTCAGTTGCGGAGATACGCGACTGGCTCTTTCCCTCTGGCTCCTGTCTGTCCCTGGTCGCCTCTGGATCCACACCTCTCCGGTGAGCGCGCTGCTGCCTCCCCTGCCGGACCCACGCAGGCATCGACAGCACCGCGTCCCGGACCTCACCGTACTGCCTCGACTCCTGGAGCACCACCCCGCTGCAGTGTCCCTCGGATCTCACCACACGCAGCTTCAGTCACCGCGTCACTGTGAGTATCCGAGCACTATCCCCGCACACTGCAGCGGGCTGTTTTCATGTCAATAACGAGCCTCTCCTCCAGGATCGAGTCTCCACCCCACTGCCGTTCCAGTCCTGGGTTTTTCATCGTGCACATTTCAGTTTCACTGTACTGTTGTCTTGTGCATGTTATACAATAAACTCACTATCACTGATTACTGGATCTCGTGTGTGTGTCTTGGAGTTGGGTCGCTTTGGAGTTCAGCTCAACCCCCCATACCTGGTAACTGAACCTGACACTCAGATTCCAGATGGAACAACAGAAAGCTCCATACAAACAGATTTTGCATGATTGAAGCTTTAAAGAAAATATGTCAGCTCGCTCTCTGACAGGTTTTAATTTGATTAAATATGTCTAGAAAAGAATGACAAAAAGGAACCGTATCTTCTGCACTATTGGGCACACCTAAGAGCCTCAAGTTTTCTCAAAAATCGGCCATGTGCCTTATAATAAAAATGTTGTTCTACGACATTGGTAAGTGCTCCACTTGAATGATTGTGGGATCATTTCCAGCTGACACAGAGACGTAATACATACATTACGTATGCTGATAGCAATAAACCAATCAGAGAACATGACATGTGGTATGCTTACCTTTGCCATACCTCCGGCAGGTAAACTACTGGTATGCTGCAAAACAACATTTGTTGTTGACAAATGTTGTTTTTGACCCCCGAAAATGGCACCATTGAAGAGGCATGCTTACGAGGCACAATTCAAACAGTTATGTGGTTGTAAATGGAAACAGATCAGCTGTGAAATAATTCATCATCAAACCTGTTTATGTGAAATGACCTAGCCTTTGCCTCAGCCCTGTTCTGTCTGCCAGCCTGCCAATGCTCTAACTTACCAACCATTTTGTTGTCTTCTGGAATTGCTACTGGATCATGTGTGGGATTGTTTGCTCGGAACTTGGATTATGAGCTGTCTGACTGTCTGAACTACTGCTCTGCCTCAACCCATGTGTGTTTGTATGTTAGCTCTAGCCACTAATATCACGTCTATGCAATAACCATTCTAATTTCACAGCATTGTCATCTGGATCTTTTCCAATAAACTCTATTTTAACCTGCCACCTGCTTTGTCTGCTGCATTTGGGTTCCGTTAAAGTACAGACATTGCAAACATCTTTAAGCATTTCCCAAGTAAACCAATTTAACAATGGCAATAATGGCCCAAGAAGAGGAGGAAATGATCTGCAAACTCGCTCACTACTACATCTTAAAAGTGGTTAACCTTGCTCTTTCATTTTGAACTGGTGATGCTTCTCAGACGAGAAGTGGAATGTCTTCAAGAAAAAAGTCCAGTTGTCTTTTTTGAACCAATGCGATTGCTCCTTTTTCATTTTAGTTTTTTATAAACTACTGCATATTTTTAAAGCTGCTATCCTTAATTTGCATAACAAATTAGCTTAACATATTTTTTTTCATGCCCATTAAAAATGTTTTAACACAGCATGAAGGAAAATATGTTGTGAAGATTAAAAAAAAAACACGAAAAAAAATTATAAAGTGGTTTTCCCATATTTGTCTAAAAACATCAACCAATCAAATGGTTCGACCCGAAAGGAATGATTGCACAGGCTTCTGTGCTCTTAAAAAACTGAGACATATTACAGCCGAACACCACTGCTGGGAGTGTTCCCCGTTCTACAATGTCACAGCAGGGGAAACAGCAGCTGGCTGGTTCCGCGTCAGGACAAAGTAACAGTAATGTCAGTTTTTCGTTGTTATATTGTTTTCACTTACCGGTGATTCCGCCATGTTACGGTACTTGAATGAACTGCGGACCAGTGTCTTGCACTCAGTCGTCTTCTGGGACTACGCGTGTTTCCAGACCTGGGGGGGGGCGTGGCTTAGGAATGCTACCCGACGAGAGGGGTGAGAGTTCTGTGACTTTGTTTACATTTGTTGACATTCTAAGCTAGGCAATTTGAAATCGGGTATCTCACCTTTAATTGGAGCTGATTCTTTTAACTTAGACAGTATATATATAAAAGGTGGTTCTTTTTTACCTTATCTCTATCCCGACTACTACTGCCTAAACTACAGCACATTTTTGTTGTTTTTGTTCATATATATTATTTGATATACAGTACTATGATGCATTTCTACTTTATGTGTACAGATTTGATATGTAGTTGCTGCTAAACAAAGTTTTGTTGTATAACACTGTACAATGATAAAGCTTCTATTCTATTGTGAGTCACATTCAGGTCCAGATACTCAAAAATGTAGTTCAGTCATTCAGAGATATCCCATTCATATGTTTATTGTGGTTAAACGTCTTAGGAAAATTAAAAGGTTAAGTAAAAGGTTTGTGCTGCTGTGCCACAGACAGCCATCTGATACAAGATTCTTTTTTCTGTCCTTGGCTTCACACTAACACAGTGCCACAGTAGTTTCTCAAGATAACGGGATAAATAATTTGTTATCTCAGGAAAACAATATTGGTTATAATGAGATAACAGGAATAATAACTCATTATCTCAAGGACGTCCTCTGTCGGCTTCCGTAGCTATTATATATTTTTATGACTAAATTCATCAACATTGTAAAAAAAATATATCTTTTCCTTAAAATCAGCAGTGCAGTACAGTCAACAGATAGCCACCAATCTATTAAGTAAATATTTTCTGTTCATTTTATATCAGGCCACAAGTTAGTTATAAATGAGTTATATAAATGTAGAAAACATTTTTAGTCTCATGTAAATGAGTGCTTACGACATTTACATTTTCTCCAAGTCAGGGGGTTGAGTATGGGTAACTCAGTAAGAACTAAATTTCCAGGCATACCAGTGAAGCATTGCTTGAAACCTATTATTTAACAAAACATGATGATTTTTCATAGAATCCATATGCTGTATACCCCAGTATACACCAGCACTGTGCCCTAAATCTGGTTCACTGCACATCTTTGCTGGCTTCTGACAATAATTATATACATATAAAGGATGTTGTTACTATAAAAATAGTGGGTCATTATAAACTAGATGCAGGAACAACCTCTAGTGTTGCTGTTTATCACTCCACAAAAAGCTGAAAGTTATTTTTTATTAAAGTTTATAACATATATAGTGCTTTCAGTGAAATAGCAAATCATACAACAGCTCTGTAATTGTGGGAAAAATACACTTTTCCTTCTTTTAAGAGCACTCTTTGAAAAGAATGTACTCTTCCTTACAGCTCAAAGAGCAAGCCATCCTGACCTAGTTGCTGAATCTCCAGCTGAACCTTTTCAATGGAATAGGTTGAGGCAGCATGTCCCTGACAATCAAGCATGCAGCTGGAACTGGGTTCCTTTTGTGAGGATCCAGCTTTACCAGCAACAGTAAAAATCCCTCACACTCACACCAAGAGTGACACAGAACCAGGAAAATAGTAGTCATTCAATTTAAATAAGAGTTAAGTGACTGGATGCTTGATAAAAGACCGCAGGTAAACTTCAGCAGAGTCCTATTTGATGCAACAAAGGAAAGATTTGTTGCAGCTGAGTGTTGTTGTTGCTACTGTTGCTATTGTTGTTTCTGCTTTTGCTGTTGTTGCTGCTGCTGTTGTTGTTCCTGTTGCTTTCTCTGCTGTCGCTGTTGTTGCTACTGCTTTTTCTGCTGTTGCTGTTGTTGTTGTTGCTACTGTTGCTATTGTTGTTGCTGTTGTTGTTGTTCCTGTTGTTGCTGCAGCTTTTTCTGTTGTTGTTGTTGCTGATGCTTTTTCTGCTGTTGCTGCTGCTTTTTCTGTTGTTGTTGTTCCTGTTGTTGCTGCAGCTTTTTCTGTTGTTGTTGTTGCTGCTGCTGCTTTTTCTGCTGTTGCTGCAGCTTTTTCTGTTGTTGTTGTAGCTGCTGCTTTTTCTGCTGTTGCTGCTGCTTTTTCTGCTGTTGCTGCAGCTTTTTCTGTTGTTGTTGTTGCTGCTTTTTCTGCTGTTGCTGCTGCTTTTTCTGTTGTTGTTGTTGCTGCTGCTTTTTCTGCTGTTGTTGTTGTTGTTGTTGCTACTGTTGCTATTGTTGTTGCTGTTGTTGTTGTTCCTGTTGTTGCTGCAGCTTTTTCTGTTGTTGTTGTTGCTGCTGCTTTTTCTGCTGTTGCTGCTGCTTTTTCTGTTGTTGTTGCTGCTTTTTCTGCTGTTGTTGTTGTTGTTGTTGCTGCTTTTTCTGCTGTTGCTGCTGCTTTTTCTGTTGTTGTTGTTGTTGCTGCTGCTTTTTCTGTTGTTGTTGCTGCTGCTTTTTCTGCTGTTGTTGTTGTTGCTACTGTTGCTGTTGTTGTTGCTGTTGTTGTTGCTGCTTTTTCTGCTGTTGTTGCTGCTTTTTCTGTTGTTGTTGTTGCTGCTGCTTTTTCTGCTGTTGCTGCTGCTTTTTCTGTTGTTGTTGTTGCTGCTGCTTTTTCTGCTGTTGTTGTTGTTGCTACTGTTGCTATTGTTGTTGCTGTTGTTGTTGTTCCTGTTGTTGCTGCAGCTTTTTCTGTTGTTGTTGTTGCTGCTGCTGCTTTTTCTGCTGTTGCTGCAGCTTTTTCTGTTGTTGTTGTTGCTGCTGCTGCTTTTTCTGCTGTTGCTGCAGCTTTTTCTGTTGTTGTTGTTGCTGCTGCTTTTTCTGCTGTTGCTGCTGCTTTTTCTGTTGTTGTTGTTGCTGCTGCTTTTTCTGCTGTTGCTGTTGTTGTTGTTGCTGCTTTTTCTGCTGTTGTTGTTGTTGTTGTTGCTGCTTTGCTATTGTTGTTGCTGTTGTTGTTGTTCCTGTTGTTGCTGCAGCTTTTTCTGTTGTTGTTGTTGCTGCTGCTGCTTTTTCTGCTGTTGCTGCTGCTTTTTCTGCTGTTGCTGCTGCTTTTTCTGTTGTTGCTGCTGCTTTTTCTGTTGTTGTTGTTCCTGTTGTTGCTGCAGCTTTTTCTGTTGTTGTTGTTGCTGCTGCTGCTTTTTCTGCTGTTGCTGCTGCTTTTTCTGTTGTTGTTGTTGCTGCTGCTTTTTCTGCTGTTGCTGTTGTTGTTGTTGCTGCTTTTTCTGCTGTTGTTGTTGTTGTTGTTGCTGCTTTTTCTGCTGTTGCTGCTGCTTTTTCTGTTGTTGTTGTTGCTGCTGCTTTTTCTGCTGCTGTTGTTGTTGTTGTTGCTGCTTTTTCTGCTGTTGTTGCTGCTTTTTCTGCTGTTGCTGCTGCTTTTTCTGTTGTTGTTGTTGCTGCTGCTGCTTTTTCTGCTGTTGCTGCTTTTTCTGCTGTTGCTGTTGTTGTTGCTGTTGTTCCTGTTGCTTTCTCTGCTGTTGCTGTTGTTGTTGTTGCTGCTGCTTGTTCTTCAGTTGCTGTTGTTGTTATTGTACCGAAAATGTACCAAACTGGGATTTTTGTGTACCGTCACACCCCTAGTGTATAAGGTTTTATTCTTTCAATCTCCTTCTTTTCCTTTTAGTATTTATTAACTCACACCTTATCAATTAAATCAAGCTTGTTACCTTAGAATTGCTGTTAGGATGTTCAGTCAGTCAATCAGTCAGTTATTTTCTTTACCTGCATGTTCCTGTTCACGGTTGTGGGGAGCCGGTGCCTATCTCGAGCAGTCCTTGGGCAAGAGGCAGAGTTACACCTGGATGAGTTGCTCTATCACAGGCTGTGTGCATGTTAAATATGTCAACTCTAACACATCCCATAAACAATATGCAAACTAAATCATAACGTTATCAGTAACAACTCAACAGTTCTAATCGGTTGGTGTTGGAACCATTTGTGTTTTTAAGGCATATTAACCAGTCAGTATGTGGAAAGAAACAACAACCCTCATCCTGTTTATAGCTGAGCCACAGGATTTATTCAGAGGTACTTGCCTGTAGGGAGTGTTACATTCGTCCTTGTGGCTGATTACAGTGTAACACTGACACTGAAGTAGGATTCATGTTTTGAGACACAATGAAAAAACATGAAACAAATAATATAGTAAATCATTTTTACTAGTAATATTAATTTGATACTGTTTTCAACACATTACAAAGCCACGTAGCATGTTCAGTTTGGGTTTCCATGGTGACTGGGGCATCATGAACTGCAAGACCTCTCAAAGACTTATGTAACCCTTATTTTCTGGTTAGCTTACCAGCTCTCGGGTTCAGGGAATTAAGCGACTACAGTTTATTAACAGAACGGCAGGACAGCAGATTAGCACCGTGTACAAAAGCTACGCAACTCTCTTCTTCTTCTCTGCCTTTTTTTTTCCTTCACGTAGAACAGGAAGTTATGACAAGAACCCATCTCAAGGGGTCGTGATACTCAGTGTTTCCAATCATACTGAAATACCAAATAGTTTATTGAACATAAAATACATGCTGCACTTCATAAAAGTAAACAAAATATTAGATATATAAATAAAGATTACACTTACTTCATTCTACTGTACATTAACTTTCACTTAGGAACCTGTTTAAAGCTGTTTAGATTCAGACAGAAAGCTACATTATTACAAATGTTTCAATAGTTTTTTAAACTATGCAATGCTAAAAAATATATCTTTTTAATGCTGCTTTGTGTTAAGAATTCATGCATCACTCCAAATTGCCCTGCATTTACACAATGAAAATAAGTATACTGTGTTTTCATTTCAAGCAATTTGTTCCTAAATGGCTTAAAAGTAGGGCACAAACCCACTTTTAAAAAACTGCACTTCAATCCACACATGAAGAGGATAGGAAAAGGTAAAAAAAATTATACTTTTAATATAGAAAAAAAGATAAAAGGTTGTTTTTCTAACCTTGGCAGATTTGTGTTCACGTAACTTCTTGAAAATAAAAGAGTATTTCAGTATTTTCAGTTGGATTTATAACATTTAAGGACAAGTTCAGGAGAATCTTTCTTTTATTCTTGTTTAAAAAAAATCAATTCTTCAATCTTAGTTTGTTTTTCATCTGCCTTACAATATATTTCACTTATACTGTGTTTTGCATTGTGTATGACACAATTATTTGAGTATCTAGTCATGTTTTTGTACAGCATGAAGCTGTAGTCCAAAAAAATCACATTGTGCATTTCATCTCTGAGTTAGAAACAAGTTTCACGTGTGAAAATATCACAAGGTGGATAATCGTATTGCTAAGCTCCAACCAGGTCCCCTGCTCCTAGTGGTGTGTGACTTTATTGTACATTGAACTAATTGATGGTGCTGGCAGGTAGAAAGTCTCACTGGGGACTTATGGGAACTGAGGATCCAATTTTCTGTCTGACAGACACAGGCAAAGGTAACCAGGAAGCTGCTTATTACTGGTGACATCTCACAAATATAGAGCACAGGCTATTAGCCAAACAGACCCCATGAGAGCCTTTGATGGAAAGATGCTGGTGGGAAGAATGTGAGGTTTCAGCTAACAGGCCTTTATTCAAATTTCATGAAGGTTTCTCATTTCCTCTTTGGTACAAAAGGTATGACCTTATCTAATATTGCTGTATGTGCAAGACCCCACATTGTCAGTACAAATAGTTTATATATTTAAACTGGTCACATGACTTTGTAATTTGTTTTTCACTACTCAACTAGAAATGCTTCTATCAGGTTATTTTTTCTGCCTGAAGGTCCGGAACATCTTTTTTGGAAACTGTTCATCTTCACTAAATGCCCAAACCACTTCAGCTAACTCTCAAATAGCTAAGTTCCACACCCTACACCTGAGTAAGAATCTATTCACTCTACTGGGAAGCTCATTTCATCCACTTGTATTTGCAGTCATATTCTTTTGGTCATCACCCAAAGATTGTGATTATGGGGGCTGGAACCTAAGTTGATTCCTAAAGGTAGAACTTTGACTTTTGACTCAGCTTTCTGTTCACCACAACAGACTGGTACAATGTCCTCATTACTGCAGTAGCTGCCTCAATCCAGCTGTTAATCTCTAGCTCCTTTCTGCCCTCATTTGTGAACAAAACACCAAGATACGTGAACAACACAAAGTGACTAACTCCCACCCACCAAAGGCAATCAACCCTTTTCCAATTGAGAAACATAGTCTTAGACTTGTAGGTGTTGATCTTCATCCTAGCTGCTTCACAGTCAGCTGCAAACCTCTCCGCTGCCAGCTGGAGGTCCTGGCTTGATGACATGAACAAGATCACATCATCTGCAAAAAGAAAAACTGTCTGGGTTCAGCACCAACAAAGGAGGTTGGATGTGTGGTGAAGATCAGTCACGCAGCAGTTAGCACCAGGGCGCAGGACGTAATGACGTTAACACACTGGCACTGGAGTGTGGAAGACGCTGACTATCTATTGAGTGCCAAGATCTGATGGATGATTCAACCCAGGTCTCCTGAGGAGGAACAAAAAAAGAGAGAAATCTCAAGACTTTTAGAGTTCAATTAACTGCCAATGTGCTTCTGCTCTCACTCTGCTAATTAAGGGAAGGTAACAGGTGTTCACACAGACCAAATTCACGGGAAGCAGGTGAATGCAATAACAGCTTATGGACTGGGTTGCAGCAGGACAGAGGTGAGTCTGGGTGAGAGGTGAGAGGTGCTGGTACGGCTGAAATCCGAACAGCGAGCTGTGGGGGATCAGAGGTGCCAGGGGGGTGGCAGACACAAGAACTCACAGCATTGACGGCTTCAGCAGCGCTGTGCCACTCCGAGGTTTTTGTCTTATTTGTTATGCCACTGCTGTGACCTCCAAAAAGCACTTCCTTTCTTTTTTCCACCTCACCCTCAAGTACCTCAATTTCTGCTTCGGTGAAACTACGCTACCTTGATCTTCCTCGATCTGAGGTCGTCTTCCTAATTGGTGGAGAAGCCGGCTTATTTATATGCATGAGATCCACAAGGCACTTTGCATTGACCATTGTAGGACGCATCAACAGCCTCATTTCTGATTAATTAAATTGGAGGAGAGTGTGTGTATCAGTGACTTCCTCTGTGATGTGAGGACCTTAGCTTAGCTTCACATATCATATCATATATTGGCGTATCATATCATATCATTCACGAATCATAAAAGGACCCAGGATCTCCACTCTCTGTGAATGGATTGTGTCATTCTCGACACTTACGACTGTTCACTCAAAAGTCTGTCAACCCCCCCCCACTGTGAAAACAGTTTTTAGCAGAACCTGGTCTGGAAGCCTCTTTTGAAGCCACATACCCTGCCGAGATAATTTACAGCAAATGCTAATGTGTTTGGAAAACCTTTTCTTTGTGTTTGGATAAACGCATGCCAAAGCATCCTGTGTTGTGTCAGCAGAGACGGGACGTCTCCAGTTTCACCCAAAAACACCCCCTCTTTTTACAACAGATGTTAAAACAAAGGCTCAGCTAAATAGCCCCGATGATTGAGATCTTAGCATCTCAGACTGCTTCAATATACATATGAACTATTTAATGTGATCACAGCTAATTCAATCACTCCTTTCTTTACAGGTATCACCCCAGCATCTTTGCTCTGACGTAATGTTCACCCAGTTTAACTAAAGTGACAAAATGATTTGATGTATATCTGAAAACTATATTCAGTGAAACTCTGATATTAAGCATGTACATTTCAGATGTATGCAACTGCTGATCTGATCAATGACTGCTAACCAAAGGTCCTCTCCACAGGAAATGTCTAAGGAACATTCTTCTTTTGAGAAGAGTATTTCTACATGAATTAGTGATACATTGTTCAGTGCATAAAACGAAATGTGTCTAAATCACTCTCTTCAGTAAGTCGCTATAAAGAGCAATGTAATCTAAATTGATTTAAAATAATGCTTTGATTAAACATGTTACAGATCTTAGGATATATTGAATTAACCTGCAAATCCCTTCTTTACTACTCAGGAATAAATACTGATATGTGTAAAAGTAATATGTCATTAGAATAAGGAAACACTGTTCATTAATTATTGTTAAAAGATAAAATTGATGATAATGTTAGTCTTACAAAGAGTGGATGAGCAAGCGTTTTATTTAATATAATAAAATCTGTAAATCTACCCGAGGGGCCGTCCTAAAATTCGAATTCCCCAAAACGGATTTTTCATTGGCTAAGAGCCCATGATAGTCACGCCTAGAGGCGGGCGTAGGAGTCTATAATTGACCCTTACCGAGGGGTCACTCTTCTTTTTGACTCTGCTCACTTTTTAACTTTTTATGCTTTTTCACTTTTTTCACTTCCTTTTATTCTTCCTCCGTTCCATTTTTATCATTTTTACCTCGTTTTGCGAGTTTAAAACCTTTTTCTTGATTTTATTTTAACAAACTCCTTGTTTATTTGACACTTAAGCTTTCGTTTAATGCGCGATTTTCTTTATCTTCAAAGCTAATTTTTCTTTAAATTCGACGCACGTTCAAACACGCAAAGTATTTTGTTTGAATAGTTTAATTCCACAAAATCCAGACTTCACGTCGCCAGCTGGAAGAAGAAACTACAGATCCCAGAATTCCTTCCGTGGGCCTTCGACACATGACGATCACTTCCAGTGACCTGATCCTTATGAAGCAGACGGCATCTAACCAGGAAAAGTTCCGACACTCGGAGGTAGAACAACTTCAAGTAGACGGACCTCTCTGGAAATAAAGGAGCGAAAACTCTCCGCCGTGCTGCAAAGAAGTAAGAAATCGATTTCATTTAATCCATGACAAAGGATTGAAAACATCTGTGTTGGTGTCTCAGTGGCCCGGAAGTGAAATCTATGCCTCCATTTTTTCTTCTTTTCTCTCACTCCAAATTTACAATTTTCCTTAAATTCAAAATTATCTTCCGTGTTAAAAGAGCATTTTCCGTTTCCTCACCCACTCTTACTAGTGTTTAAGATTCTTGAATGTTAGAAAATCCACTTATTCTAGAAACATACTAAGTCTGACGTAATTTTCTGTTCGTAGCATCGTTAATTCCATTAAGTGTTTAACTGTTTATTTGTTTGTCTGTTTATTGGTCTGTCTTCCTTATTGTTCAATAAATATTCACCTTAATTTTAATTGGCCGACTCAGTGAGTTTTTATGTGTGATTTGAGTCACTATCTGGACGGACATGCGACTTCATATTATGAGACTGAAATAATCTGATTAAATATTCTAATATTTAATTCCTTCGAAAGAAGGTGGTGCCCCGAATAACACGTATTGAAGAAGCAAACTTTCATAATACGTGTTCCCCTACACCATTTACAGCAGAAAGTGGGCGTGTTGAGGGCGGGATGTGATCCAGAAACAGCTGAGCACATTTCTAGGTAAAGTGTGATTTATAAAGCAGAGATTGCGTGCAGCTGTGTGTACGCCATGTTTTATAGGTCCCAAACTTACTTGGCGTAAGTAGATTTTTTTTGCTGAGCTTAAGTACGTTTTTAGTAAGGATTCTACGCAAAGTTTTATAAATGAGACCCCAGAACACCACTTCTGGCTGCGACCTGAATTACTGAAGTGTAATATAGGAGGACCAGAGGGTCCAGAGTGTCTAATATGAAACTGAACATGTTTTATGGTGAATATCCACTTAGACAAGTTTCCAAACTGTAGCTTAAACTTTTAAAAAAGTTATTTCATACTGCTTTAATACATTAAAACTGTAATTTAACCCTGTAAGACCCAACTTATTAAAAAATAGCCAGAAAATTCTGATTATTTGGAACTGGGATGTTTACGAAGCCTTAGAACAAAATTCACAAACGTTTTTTGCTGTATCATGTTATTTATAATAGATTTTTTTGTATCACATTTATTACATTGGCCGTCTTTACGGTTTAACTGTAATATAAAAAAAATGAGTTAATAATAATGCATTCATCCAGATAATAATGATGATTTAACCTGAAAAAAAAGGCAAGTGGATCATTTACTGGGAGCAACCATGTTAGAAATGATCAAAACTATGTAGCAAATATGATACAAGGGACATTATAGGGTTAGTGAATGTCTAAAATGGCTTTTTTGGATTTTTTAAATACATACACATTTATTTATTTCTAGGGCCCGACCGATATGGATTCATTGATACCGATACCGATATAAAGACTTTAGAGCAGGCCGACAGCTGATATAATGGCCGATAAATCCATCCACCAGAAAAAATGTCAAAATATTACTGAAAGCTAAAACACTGCATTCTAAGTTCATTCTTAAGCTCATGTCTACCTGTTAGACACCATGGACTATCTGAATTATTCACTGAATCAAAAAAATGTAAATAATAGACAAGTTTTTCTATTTTATGAACATTTATTTACATTTTAACTGGGCATTCTCATTAATGGAGATGCAGAAACAAATACATGACAAAAATAAATCAATAAAAAATATCGGCAATTTTTTACCGATAGCTGATATCACCCTGGATCCCCATATCGGCCAATAATATCGGTCGGCCGATATATCGGTCGGGCCCTATTTATTACCTCATTGAAATAAAATTGGAGCTAATAGAAAGTATTTATTAAAACTAACAATTAAAAAATGGATTCATAACTTGATTACATATTTACATCAGTCACAGGAGTCATTATGTCACTGCTCAAAGCAGTTTGTTTTGGTTTGTGTATGTGAGAGCCACATAGACATTCCATGCCCTACAAAAAGGTGTCTTTTACCCTCTGGATACCAGCTACCTGACAATACTTACTGGATTGTGTTGCATCACTGCCATAGTACAATTTCATGTTGGTGAATGAATCCTGAACCAACACTAAGTTCAAGATTTCTGTGACAAGCTGCTCCCAGAAACTTGTATAGGACCAGACTGACTTCTGCATAGATACATACACAAAACTTTTTGCAATGACAACGTCTATTAAATTATATTATATGAAATTATATTTTTAAAAAGTTTTATGTTTTGTTGTTTTGTGGTGTAAAGTGTATTATCAGATGAAAGCATCTGATAAATTAACACCAGCCATGTTTCTATTACAATCCACCACAGCATCAGGGACAGGTACTGTCTTTGTCTTTCACACCATAGTCTCCTTCACTTTGAACTGCTCAGTCTTTCCACTGCAGGCCTTGGGGAGCACGTCCTCACCTACCAGTCACCAATCTACTATAAAAAAAAAAATCAAAGTTTGTCTTTTATACTCCAGAGCTCACCTCCCCTTTAAACCAGGGGTGTCAAACTCCAGGCCTCGAGGGCCACTTTCCTGCATGTTTTAGATGTTTCCCTGTTTCTACACAACTGATTCAAATTCTCTGAATTTCAGCAACTCCTGCAGAAGCCTGTTAATGATCCATTCATCTTTATCAGGTGTGTTGAAGCAGGGAAACATGTAGGATAGTGGCCCCCAAGGCCTGGAGTTTGACACCTGTGCTTTAAACCTTTTTTAGGAAGTCTTTTTATGTCTGTGTAACCAATGTGTTTTATTAGATGTAAGAAGAGAAATAAAAATTATTGTTACATAAAATGTAGCTCCCAGCAAACAAAGAAAATTGTAGATCTACAGATGTATAACTCAAACTCTGGTTTGTGTTTAAGTCATTCTTCCCCATATACACAAAAAGTCAAATGGGATGAAAGTCTGTACCTCTACTTTGTGGGTTTGTCCCTCATGTACTGTTTCTGTCAGGGTTCTGGGGTTCTGGGGAGTTTCTTGTCCTTTTTTCCTCCTTCTCCCTTTTCCTTTTCCATACTCTTCTGTCTTTTTTCTTTCTCACTTTCTCCCGTAGGTGATTCTGGTCTGCCTGACTCAGCCCTGCCTGCTGGTGAGAAGACTGCCACTGCTTATGGGTCACACCTCAGAGCAATCAACCACTAACACCTTCTCCTCAGAGTATAATATACTCTAGATCAGAGGTGAACAACTCCAGGCCTTGAGGGAGGCTATCCTGCATGTTTTAGATGTTTCCTGTTTCAACGTAACTGATTCAGATGAATGTGTCGTTAACAGGCAGAATTTGCTGACAGGCTGAGGATTTTGTCAAAACATCTTGGTGATTTGACACAAATGCAAACAACATGGGGACCCAGAATTTAATAAAACATGAAGAAGGTACTGATGAGTAAGCAAAATAAAAGTTAAAAATGGATCAGGCATGGGGAAATCAGAAGAATCTGGATGAAGCATAAAGAGCAAGGAGGCAAAGACATGATGGAACAAGATGCAACCAGGTGAGCAGCAGTAGGATCTGACAAAGGAATGACTAAGCCAAGGAATATTTATGCTGGAGTAAGAGGATTACAGGGATGAGCAGCAGCTTGGGTGACAGGTAAACAAACTGACTGACCCAAGTGGTGCCGGCGACCGGAGCAAACCAAAGAAAAGAGTCAAACTGGCACAAGGAGGAAAACATTAAATTCAGAGAACAAAAAATACAAGAAGAAACCAAAAAAACAAATTATTTACAAAACACAAGAACAGCCTAATAAAGAAGATAACTAAATGTGACCTTGGTTAAAAAAGATGGTGCATATGTTATAACTTGGTGAAACAACATTTCATATTTTCAAATGAATGTTTGAAGGATTTTGGTTTTATGTATTTACCGCAATTAGTTAGAACTTATTCAAAAAAAAAGAAATGAAAAAACGAGTAACTGTTTTGTTTTATTACTAATGTGGGAAGTTGAACACAACCCACCCACCATCCTGTATAGGGGCGCATTTAATTTTTACTGAGTATTAGCTCAGGGAAAACATTAGCCAATAGCTTTCTGCATCTACACCTGTCAATCAATCAAGAGTGCGTGAACATGGATTCAAAAGAACTCAAGAGTTCCTCTTGAAGAACTGCGGTCAGTCAGAGTACAAGTTGTTTACAACACTGGGGAGACACATGAAACTGAGACAGTAAAGAAATAAACATATAAACTGTATAAATGTTACTTACCCATGAAGTGTTCATCATAACAAAAAGTGGTGCCCGTGCACCTATGACAGCTGATAATCGCTATCATTGCTCTATCTCTATCATATCATAGACACACAGGGGCGGGGCTTAAAGGTTCAACACATTTTTCTTTACCTCACTGGCGCCCTCTGAGAAAAAAACTACAGATTGCTGCTTTAAACAGATGATTCTCACCACTCACTGGTAGAAACACTGTGATATGTGGTGCAACAGGCAAAAGTCAGCACTAAACCATCTGAATGTTTATGCTATGGTACATTCTGTTTCCATTAAAATTATCTTGACTAGTGTTTTCTCACATCACATGGAATCCTGTTGGACTGAAGATTTTAGCTGCAAATAATAAAACTGCAACACAAAACGAAACTCTGAAGCTGCTGATACTGCTCATCATGGTCTATTGGCAGTGCAGTATATATGGTTAAAGGTACTTCTATTTAAGATCGGTCGCAAACTTTACAGCTATATAATTTTACCCATGGATTTTCATTAACTCTGATACTCATTGTCTGGAAAACATTTATTCTGCCTTTGGCAATTTTTCCCTTCATGAGTTTTCTACCTTACCATGTTTAGCACTTATAGACCTTTTTTCAGGTTTGAGACGCTTATAGATTCATTTTTATCTCCACAACTTCCTCGATTTATTTAAAATGTCAGTGAAAGCAATTCACTTTTCTAGAAATCTTTGAGCTTTCATTTCTTTCGATTCATTGTATAAACACCAACTTTCCTCTGTGTGGATTGACTTTTTAAACGATGATACATGAAAGAAAAAACAAACCTCATCAGATGTAAGACAACCAAGGGGGAACGTAGTTTTAAAAATTTAACTCTGTCAACAAAACAAATGAATTCAAAATGATACGATGTGTAAAATGTTTCTTTCTGCAGCACACAGCTGTTGTCATCAACACGTTCCGAATGAAAACTGAAAGAAAGTAAAGTACTGTTACTGTGAAAGAAAACTTTTAAGGGGAAACACTCCATCTAATTAGATAAATAAGATTAAGGCGGGGTTTTAAAAATGATCATGTTACAGTAAACAACTGGCAGTCAGTAAAATCATCTGAAAAAAGAGCACGATTGATGCGATGAGCTAATTGGCTCATCAAACAACTGTTGTTCAGAACCAGATGTTTTTTGAATGATTCAGCACAGGGTGGAAGTCAGAGTATAAAAATAAGACAGCAATGCATACAGAATTTGTTTCCTGTTGCGCTCCACTACATAAAGGGAACCGCTAAAGAAATATTAAGGTTCTCCTGCAAGTGGGATCTGCAGCTTTGAAGTAGAACTGACCCGGATGGCTCTCTGGTTATATTCACTGAGGCATATCTGAAGCGAGATGCGCTAAAACAGAATTGAGAATAGTAACCAAAAATTTTACATTTTACATCATCTTCTACTCTCCTTTCATCTGCATTCTCAGTCTGTCCCTAAATAGTCAAATTTAACTAAATAAAAAAGAGCTGTGCCCACAGGTTACAGATTTTCTTAAATTCAAATGTTGTTTAAGGAAAACATCACTAGCAAATACACTCCAAAAAAAAAAAAATTTCTGATCCAATATTTGTATTTTTTTTCTGAGGAATTTGGATTCTTTTTCTAAGAGGAAAGAACAACTGAATGAAAAATAAAAATAAAACAAAAGATCCCATCAAAAATGAAAAACACTTTTTTTTGGAAAATGTGGGAAATTTGATGAAAAACGTGCACAAATAAAACAATTTTACTTCATACCTGATAGGTAGAGAAAATACAGCTGTCATGACTGCAGGGTTGAATTCTACCTCTAAGTTCATGTTTAATTTATTTCATGTTCTGAAGTCTTTTTCCATCACTGTGCTCTGTTCAATCCTTCAGTCATATGAGTTCATTCAGTTTGTTTTTCTTCATTTCATCATACTCTGATACCATTTAATCCTATTACAACCTTATTTGATAATTTATATTAGGATTAATTAACCCCAAATTTTTAAAGAAAAAACAGTTTTACAGTTGCAGAATTAAGCTGAAGTTTTCCAAATGACAGCGTTTTGAGTGACAATGCATTGACATTACAGCTGTGTTCTCACCACTTTCAATGAATTAAAAAAAAAATACTTTTCAAAACTCATTGCCCTTGAAAAAGACGGTGGCTGCTTTCTTTTAGATGAAAGGAAACAGATTTAGGAATGTGTGAATCGTGTGCAGCTGAAGCATTTTGAGCCGCTGTTGATGACTCAAATGACGGTCCAAACCTTAAACCATAAACAGCCAATCTCATGTTATTCTCACTCAAATTTAGATTAACAGTATTTATAGTACTTTACAGTATTTACAATATACATCTTATTTCATAAGAGTCCTATTTTTGGATAAAATCTGCTTATCCAATCAAAATACATTAAGGGGCATATGGAATTGCAAAAGTATTACATACAAACATATACTATGTAGAAAATAATGGCTTTTATTTCCAACACCAGGTAACAGTAATTAGCAAAATCACAACCCTGTCACCCCAAAACGAGTATTATTCCTCACTTTGTCACACAGAGTGTTCAAGATACTCAATGTCCAGCTTTTCAACTCCCAGTGAAAAAAAAGCATATTTTTTTATTTTAGCAGACGCTAACTCACGTGTTGATACTGTTCGCTTTGAAGTGGCTTTTTTCATGCTCTCTTTTAAATAAACTAGCAAAACTTTAGCTGAAAAGTCTCTACAAGCTCTGGTCACGCAAAGGCAAAGAGATGAAATAAATGTTACTCCTCAGGTACGCAACACTCCCCCTTCCACCTCCCAAATGCAACCCACTCCCCACCCCCTGCTCTAAGTGAGCCTTAAACATCAGATCAGGAGCTCAGCCAAAAACTGGCTTATACTCACTCTAGTGGTGGAAAAAAGTACCAGAAGTTTGCTGCATTTTCAAAAAGTAAGAAAGGATCAATTACTTTTTTAAAGAGGCCATTTCATACAAATTTTACAAAATTCTGGTTATTTCTTAAGTATTAACCAGTAACATGAAACATTTTATATCTAAAAACATCAGGAAACACTGATTAACAGACCTTTTAATCTGTCTGCATTAAAATTCGGGTGGTTCCGGCTCCTTCCGTCAGGCTGCTTCGACTGCTTCGGCAGCAATTCGTATTCATTATTCAAATTTGCTGGACTCTGATTGGCTAACAAACTAGACTATGAGAGCAAGGTATACTGTTTCCTACCTCGCTGCGCATGGCAACGTCAGACGTTGTGTCTTCCTGTTTCTTACGTCTAATGCTAACAGCTTTTTAGCTAGCAGCATGCTAGGCGTGGTTTCAACTGTGGGAGCTGATGAATAGTAACGAACAAAGGAGTTGTGATGAAACAGATACAGGCCGTTCAGACTCAGGAGAACTCGGGTTTTATCACCACCTGCGTAGTTTGAGAGATTAAAACTGAAAGAAGTTGTTGACCTGTTTTCACACCCACTATGAAGGTAAGAACACCTGTGGAGCTAAAATATTCACCAGAAACTTCAGAAAAACTGTTTTTAATGGAAGGGCCTCTTTAAGTAAAAAAAAATCACATATAGAATCATGGCAAACAACATGTTGTTTAGCTCTCTAATTATTATGGTATTTATTTTTAAAAAGCCAAACATTGAAAATTCTTCATATTATGTCTTTAAGAAATTCATACACCTGAAAATACCTAAAGAATTAACATAATGTAATGGCTGAATTTAGTTTGGGGAAAAAAAAAATAGGATTTAATTTAAAAACTATTGTGTGTCTGGGCAAATGACCAAATCAGAAATTTAAACACTTTGGTGTCTAAACTGTGGCTTAATTTGTTGCCAGGTCAATAAATAAAAATGAATTATACATTTTTATTATGCATTTAGCATTTAGACTAACAAAGATTTTAAAGATGGTAAATACATGTTGGCATTCTGGACTGAGGAGCTCTCTATCTTTATGTCTGTCATTGCTGAATGTTTAAACACAGGACTGACAAACTGTGGGAAGGTGAGGAAGATGTTTCCGTTTGGGTAAAATTGTTTCACAGGAACAGCAGGGAACGGATCTGGAGGCAGAGGAGAGAGGTGGGTCAACGCAAGTACTAACAAAATGATTTTCCTCAGAGAGTAAAAGTTGCTTACTGTGTTTGTTTTTGCAGGATTGGATGAGACTGAAGGGATTCCAGAGACCAGGGAGCTGTGGAAGAGAGGAACACAGGTGAGTTCAGCAGGCAGCTGAGTGGATTGTGGGAAAACAAGCAGGGAGGCTGGAGACATAAGTGTGTTCTGTCCATTTTCTTTCTGCAGGGTAAATCCACTGAGCTCAGGAGCATGAGGAGAGATAATGAACTCCAATTCACAGAAGACGGTTTCCATCGAGGAACTCTGGAGAATATTGTTATCTCGGGACTTTGTCACATTGATGACTTCATCTCTCATGTATAGTCACAAAAAAATCTGGAGAGTCACACCAAGGATCACAAGAAAAAAAAAGAACAAAGGAAGTAAATATCTTCTAAAGAATTAACTCAGGAATCAGATTAACTGCCCATACATCACAGACTGTTCTACAATGATCGGGCATCAAGTAGTGAATGAAGCCCATTTTAAATGAAAATCAGTTTAACTGCAGAGAATGACTTGATGATATGACGGTTGCAGCTACCAGCAGGCCCAAGGATGGGAACAACAGCTCGGAGAGCCCACCTCTACACCCACTTGCAGACAGATTTATGTTTCTATCTCATTCTAATCCCATTTTACTAATGGAGTTATAGTACCATCATAAATGTTGGTTTGCATTTACTGAAAACTGAAAATAATCCTCCTATAAATCCTTGCAAAGAGTTAAAGATGACCATCTTTAAAGGTACAGTATGTAAGAACTTTACAGGTAAATACTCACACAACAGTTTAATGTCCCCCCAATGCTGAAAATAAAGTCACATTGTAACAGATCTCGATCTCAGTCAGCTGGGCGGTCGCTAGTTTCACTCATTTTAAAAAATCTACCCTGGACCAGAATCATTATTTACACGTCCAGACTTCCTGGTTCCATAATGATCACATGTGAGTCTGCAAGGCTGCCAAGTCTTCAACACAAGCAGCTTTAATTCCACAATGACCAGCAGCAAAAAGTAAGAAACCACCACATCCTTTCAACTGATCAGTTCAGCTGCATATGATGGGGCATTCAAATGCTCTTTGGAAAACTCAACGCTGAACAAATAGGCCTTCAGACATTCCCAAAACTTGAACAAATACAAGAGAAACTAAATGAGGATCAACATCAGAACTGGCAACTCAACAGAATAATCAGGGAGGGGGTGAGTGGCTGAGAACAGGCATTTTTTTGTTCATAAATTTCAGGATTTAAATTTGACAACAAGGTCTAATTCTTACATACTGTCTCTTTGATTTCACTTGTTTTAACTACTGTGTTTCAGCATTAGATGTTTTCTATCAAGATGAATTAGTCTAGAATTCTATAGATTAGGCCTACATGGACTCAGGTAATTTGACGACTAAAATCTTTAACTTGAATAGTTTCCTTACATTTGCATCATGTAGTGACAAAAGCATTTAGAATTATCATTTTCATTTGCCCAAACATAACAATGAAAACCCAGAAAAGAAAGTGTAAATGCCATACTTTTCTGCTTGGGCATAGAGCTAATTAACAAAAAAAAAAAAAGACCACAGGTTTTCTCTAGGCCACACAGAACCCTGAAACTTCTCTTTTCTTGTCAATTCTCATTCTTTTTCTCTTTTTTCCTCGTTTCTAAATCAAGGTGGTTTTCGAGTTGGCTCACTCCTTTTGAATCCCACCTGCTGGAGACTTTTCTGAACACTGCTGATTCTGCCTAACAAGTTATTTTTCTGTGTAAAAATATTGTTTTTTTCTCAGGTTGAAGTCTTTGAGTCTGGAACTCGAACATGAAAAAATAACACATGTATGTTAGCTCGTCACTGATAGAACTGGAGATTTGATAATCCAAAAACACATTGTTCTCTGGAGTATTGGAGTTTTTTTCCCCTCAAAAGATGAAAGAAAAAAATGTTAGAGAAACACTTTGAGAAGAATTTATAGGAAACACTGAAAATGAATAAATAAAAAGAAGATCAATTTTCATTTAATAAAAGAAAAACAAGTTGCATTCTGCTTCCAGTTATGTTTAATATTAATATATGTTTTTAAAAATTAATCTGTTTGCCACAACAACATATGATGTATTACAGTTTCCAGCAAGCTCATAATAACATTAATACTAACTAACGATTGTAGTGTCAGCTTTTTGGACACAGGTGCTCAAATTTGTTGTTACCCTTCTACAATAAGCAAAAGATTACAGTTATCTGTGTGCAACATGTTTCAGTTTGGTCTCACCAGTGTAAAAGATATTCTCCCAGAAGCTTTAGGGCTTCTAACATGAATTGAGATGTATTTCAGTCTGATTTTTTTTTGTGTGTTTATCTTTCAGTAGAGAAATCCTTCCATAGACGTTGCAGACAATTCACTAAGGAAAGGTGGCTGACTCGGAATGGATCGGAATGGATTGCATCCCCCCGCCCCCACAGCTTGACCCTTTGCTTTCTGTGGTTCATGTTCAATGTGGTGCACACAATGATACCGCCTTATCCACGAGCCTATTTGTTCCCTTTTAAACAGGCTGAATGTCTCATAAAAAGCTTGAAGATGCCTGTGATTCCAATTTAAAATAAAACATTAGTACCAACAAATCTGTTATGCTTTCATACATTTAGGACAAACAACAAATCTTTTATGTTTACACCTTTTCTGTTTATTATGATATAGTAATAACATGCAGCAATATTTTAGACACTCTTTTTAATTAAATCAGTTTTCAGGAGAAATGAAGCATTCATTGACTTGTGTTTATGTAAATCTGTCCAGTCCTGACAGACAAAGAGATAAATCACAAGTTTGTAAAGCACAAAGTAGAAATATTCACTAGAAGATCACTGCATACTGTATAGTATATGACATGGTTGTTGAACATAAGATAAGATGGCTGTGTACTGTTTCACTGGATTTGATGCACATGTGGTCTTTAATCTAGATCGCTTCACTTTGTGTCTCTCTCACAACTTTCTCACATTCTCACATTCATCATCGCACTCTGCCACAAACAGAGCAACACTTGATGTGAACCTGACATGCAAATTAAAAAGCCCAGAAGTCACACTGCAGAGAAAATTTCTCTCAATCGGAGGTGTTTTTTTTCATGTGTTTCACACTTGTGGAAGTATGATGAAAAGATGAGCGCTTTAAGATTTTTTTGTGGCATGATTCAAATAGATGTGAAGGTTGTGAAAATATTGGCTTTTCTTGTTTATACACTGAACTGCACATGCTCTATTTATTAATCCATAAATAAATAACTCCATTTCATATTACAAATGTTTTTCTTCCTTTAAATAACCCAATTTTATTGGTGACATTCATCAAAGCTACTTGCAGATTTCAAAATGTATTATTGTTAGATTAAAGATCAAAATAATTTGGGAATGACTTTTCATGGTATTGAAAAATGATGGGTTTTAAATATTAGTCTCACTGATTAAAACTTCATAAATTTATAAAGAAACTAACTTGAGATTGGTTTCTGTATTCATAACATTTACTCAATTTTCACAGGTTTATTTTTTGCTGTATTTGTTTAACATTTTTAATAAATTCTCTCAATCTTTATTCAGTTGAGTTTCCTGTTCTAGCTCCACCAGCAGCCTTTCTTGAGCCTGAACCTGAAGCTTGGGATTTACCGGCCAATCTTTGCTCCAACTCTTCCTTTCTCTCACAAGCTTTGAGTCGTGACCAAAATGATGAAACTGCAGATACAAGGTATTGAAATGACTTTTCTTTGCAGGAATAGGCTTGGGAGCAAAGATTCTCTTCTACCTTCTCTCTAAGCTCTTAATATCTTGTTGCAATAGTAGCTATTTTATGTTGAATGGAGCCTGCTAAGGTAGTGAGGGCATCTGATTACCATGTCTCCCTGAAGCCTTCTTCTAGAGATATTCTGGGCACGTCTGACTGGAAAGAGACCTGAAGACCTAGTATAGATTTATTTCAACTAGTAAAAGAATGGCTCAGTTTCACCCTTGAAGAACCTTTAGCCAAGTGGAAGTCACCCAAGCTGCTCTTGTTAGCTTGCTGCCACTGGAAAAAAATATCTGACCGCATAGATGGTTTAAATTATACATTTCAACATCGTCATAACAAAAAAAATAAATAAATAAATAATAATCCCTAAACAGAAATAATATCATGGCTATACTGAAGTTTTACAGTCATTTCAATTTTGAAGTGAAAGTTTCAGTCTTGGGGGCTGTACAGTGGCGCAGTTCCTAGCACTCTTGCCTTGCAGTAAGAAGGGGCTGGGTTTGAAACATTTCTGCATGGAGTTTGCATGTTCCCCCTGTGCATGTGTGGGTTTTTCTCCAGGAACTCCAGTTTCCTCCCACAGTCCAAAAACATGCATAAGGTCCAAACCAAAATAATTTAAAAGGAGTAATGTTTACAAAAAGAAAACAAGTAAAAGAAAATACTCAAAAAAGTGTCATGATGTATGTCATGTCTTATTCTCCCTCTGTTCAGGTATATCCACTGCCTGTTACTCACTGTTTGTTTAGTTCTTGAGTTATTTTATCATGGGGAGCCTAAGTCTCCTCTCCTTCCGGTCGGCCCATGGGTCCCCTGAACGAAAAAATAATGAATGGAAGTCAATAGAGTTAAAAAAGTTATTTTCTGGTCCACTTTGTCTGACAACCTGAATCACACATATGCTGTACCGCAATTTAAAGTTATTGCAGTATTTTTTTACCATGGTTTAAAACATTTCATACACATTTCAGGACTTTGTGGTTATTTTTTAAGTATTAACCAATAATATGAAACATTTCATATCTAAAAAACATCAGGAAACACTGATTAACAGACCTTTCAATCTGTCTGCATTAAAATTTGGGTGGTTCCGGCTCCTTCAGTCAGGCCTCGACTGGAATCTGAATTTGCTGGACTCTGATTGGCTAACTAATTAGCCTATGAGAGCAAAGAATATTGTTCCCTGCCCCGCTGTGCATGCCAACATCAGATGTCGTGTTTTTCTGTTTGCTACGTTATGCTACAGCTTTTTAGAGAGCCGCATGCTAGGCGTGGCTTCAACTGCAGGAGCTGATGAATACTAATAAACAAAGGAGTTGTGACGAAACAGGTATGCTGTTCGGACTCGGGAGAACTCGGGTGCTATCACCACCTGCATAGTTTGAGAGATTAAAACTGAAAGAGAAGTTATTGACCTGTTTTCACACCCACTATGAAGGTAAGAACACCTGTGGAGCCAAAATATTCAACAGAAACCTCAGAATAACAGATTTGAATGGAAGGACCTCTTTAAGAAATAACCACAAAGTCCTGAAATTTGTATGAAATGGCCTCTTTAAGAAGCTTCTGATTTCTGGTGACACACCTGTGGATGCATATTAAAGCACCTCCATAACACAGAACCACTTTCTTTAACATGAGAGAATCAAGAGAAATCCACCAAAACATCAGGAGAATAATTGTAGACCTCCACAAGTGTGGCTCAATTTTAAATCCAATTTGGGTGCAATTTGCAATTAAAATACAATTAGATTCTCTTTATTTTTAAATTTAACAAATACATTTTTTTATATTTATTAAGCTAAAAAAATAACCATTTGGTCTGATTTGATGTTTGACAGTAAAACAGTGTTTTTGTGTTTTTATCTGAAGTATATGTAAATATCTGATTTTAACTATATATTTGATGTTCTTGATGTTTGGCTTGATTGTTAGAATGGAGAGTGAAGAAACTGTTCTTATATACATTCAAGTGTCATAATATTGTTGCTTTTTTGTTTAAATGTCACACTCCCTCACTGTCTCACTTTCCAGTTCACAGTTACGGGTTCTCTCATTTAAAAAATGTGTCAACAAAAGAAGGGAAAAAAGGGTTCAGAATTAACTCTTAATTTTTTTCTTTATTTATAATTAAATTAAGAACAATAAAATGCATTTTAAAATGTAACTAGTTTTCATTTTCTGGACAAAATGACTTTAAAATGTACAATGCACTGTATTTTTGACCCTGTTAGCAAACAAATGGTTTAAAATTCAACCAATAAATTGCTTGTGGACTAGTGAGACAAATTAATGTGTGACAACTCCTTTAAACCTTATAATTGAATGTTAAATAGATTTTTTTTTTCATCTGACCTCTTTTTTTTCCATCAGAAGAACACAATGTTCAGAAAAGACAAAATGGATCTAAACAACTCGGGACTGTTAAATAGGAAAAAAAAGTTTCACATTTTAAATTTTACATAGTTTAAAACAAATCTCCACATGTAGATCTTTGTACCTAATATTCAAGGTTGGTTTTAGAATATAAAAACTAATTCACGTTTAATATCCCACAATTTATTGAACTTTATATAACATTGACAAGTTTACAAAGGTGAACTTTCAGTTGGAATTTCAAAAAAAAAAAAAAACACCATAAATATATTTTTTTTAACTTCTTTTCATTTCTGCATTCTGTGATTTTTTTAAACCAGGCTTTGGATCTTGTTGAAACACCTGAGTCTATTTTTCTGCCTTGGCATTTTCACCCATTTTTATACATGAATTTCAATCTTCACCTGAAATTAGACTGGTTTTAGACCAAATAGGAAGAGAATGGGGAAAATCATACCACTTACCCATACACAATGTCAAAATGCTGTCCTTTCACTGGGGTTAACTGTATTGTTTATGTTGATATTGTTTATAATTCATTTGGTGTGAGACAGCCATCTTTTTAAATTTTGGTTTATTTTTTGTCATAACTCTGACTCATAAGCTGTACTGTTGGCTTGATCACAACAACATACATCTTTTAGAACATAGTATTAATCTCTAAGTTTATTTTTCAGAGTTAAACTGAACTGGGGAAAATATTGTTTTGATTCCTTTAGAAGATTTAAGTCAAGACAGTAACTTGTTGCCTCTGTTGCACGTAACTCTTTCACAGAAGCTTTATTTTAATTACATGTTTTTATCATATGGTTGGAGCCAGTTTCACCAACAGCTCATAAATGATGCTCCATGAAAATACTTTACTAATTTTAAATTTTAAGGAAGTCTTATATTTAATCCTTTCTTATCATCTTACACCTCCCTCCTCTTGTCTTCATCCTTTTAAGAACGATCTTCATGTATTTTGTAATTAAATCATTTAAAATCTTTAGTGTATAATCAGTACTGTGAGAATCAAACATTTAAACAATTTTTTCTCATTTTAGTCCATACCATATTTTAGTGTACAGGAAGCATGTTCATGGTTAATATAATATTATTTATCCAGCCTGCATGGTGGCACAGTTACTGTTATCTTGGGTTCAAAACCTGGCATTTGCAGGTTCTCCTTTATGCATGAATGAGTTTTATTTGGGTAGTCAGGTGCATGTTAGGTTATTCCTAAGTTGTGCAGAAGAATGATTCATTGTCTCTTTGTGGTCCCATGGACTGATGGCGTTTCCAAAATACATCCCACTCTTACATAGTGACCACTGGAGATAAGCAGCAGATACCCACAACAGGAGTGCAGCCTCTACTACACCAACCGGATCAAGCAGCTAAAAAAAATGATTGAATTACTGAAAACTACATCACATATTTATAACAATGAAAGTGTCACAATGTGTGGTAAATGGACCCAAATACAGGCAGACACAGGAAGGTAAAAAAGGCCATGAATAGCATTTTAATGAAAATAAAAACGCAAGGTGTAAAATACCTTGCAGAGCTGCACACTAGAAGATGACAGGAAGACAACCAGATTAAACAGTAGAATCCAACAACTGACTGAGAACGGGAGAGGGAGGGAGAAGATATCTGCTGGGTGGTTGATTACTGAGTGAGTGCAGCTGGAAGGATGAGTTCAGCAGATGAATCATCTATGGCAGAATGAGTGAGGTGAGAAGCTGAGGAATACCAAAGACGAAGACACAAGAAGAATCTGAATAAACTGATACCACAAGAGACACAACTAGACTCAACAAGGCAAAAAGCACAACAGTAAATAAAGGAGCTTGTAGTGAACAAAATATAGGAAAATAACTCCAATGAAAACTATGAGTTGTGTCAACAATAAGTCGACACTCAGAAAGCTCACAAGAGGATGTACTTCCTGTGGCAACTGAGGAACCTCATCGATGATGGTCATTTCTACACCTCCATCATCGAGTCCATCCTCACCTCCTCCTTCACCATCTGATAGACTGCAACTTCCACCAAGCACAAGGACCAACTGCAGCGTATCATCCCCTCTGCTGAGCTGGACACACACACTCCTGATTGTGTGTCTCAGAGAATCTTCTTTGTATGATCTTTGAATACCAAATTATAGAACTGATATCTTGGTCACTCAGCGCACTGGCTTCATGCCCGGATTCGAACCACCCAGCCGGGTACATCATGGATTCCTCGGGTGAGTGGAAGATGCTGTGCTTGTCTGTCCTGGCTGTTGGAGACGTGAGGATGTTTATATATTTGCAATAGTGATACCTGGATATCTGCAGTTACCTGGCGTATCGATAAATTCTAAAAATAGGTGATGGATGGGCCTTATCTGGTGGCTCTCAGACTTGGGGTTTTGGGGAGCTTGACTGCAAACTGGATGTGATTCTGGAACAGTGCTGGATTTCACTGGAAAGATTGGTGCAAACTTGGAGTGGCTGCAAGTTCAGCTCAGGGAGAAGAATTGATTGATTGGCTTGTTTTAATGTGATTTGGCCTCAATTTGGCTGTTTGGACTTGCCATTCAAGTGTCCAAAAGGACTCAAGGCTGTTTGAAATTCCTACAGTCTGCCCTAATCTGTCTTATCTTATTTTGGTTGGCCTGGAGGCCACATAATCAAAATTCCCCAGAGCATCATGCTGACAAGCCACTCTGCCCCCTTCCCTCTCCCATCCCTCATGCACCTGGAAGCTGGAGCTTTTCAACTCAAGAACAGTCAAAGTTTTTATCCTGTGCCACAAGATCTAGCAGCCTTTCTGATTGGTGGCACCAAGCAGATGGTGTTTACATTCTTCTCGCACACACATTCATTTACTGTACACATTGCATTCATGCCCGTTTGATGTCCTTCCGGTGTCATGTGATATTTGTGTTTCCCCTGCGGAGGTGTTTTTTGTAACCTCACACAGTGCCTCCTGAGGGCACTGGGTAAGATGAATTTTTTTTTACTCCTCGCTATCCTCATGTGTCACTCTCTTCAAGATTTTTATCTCAAACTTGGCGCCAGAAAAATGGCCTCCTCGGAAAAAAGAAAAAAATATCTGTGCCTGAGTCATTTGCTTACCTTACAGTTATTGAGAAACACACAGTCATTTGCATTATTGCAAAAATGCTTTGGACATGTAAGTATTTCTGGATCTCATGTTTAGTATTCTTACCTTGATTTATTCTCTGCAGCTTCACCCAGGACAAAGTCCTTGTATTGTGCAAATAATAAATAACTATAAACCAGTTCTGATTCTAAGAACTAATCCTGTAGAATATCTGAACGTAGAAAAATAAACAAAGAAAAACTCAAGTACAGAAGTACAACACAAAAACTCCACCAAACCCCAACACAAGGTCCAAATAAAAAAAAGGAAAAACAAAATCCTGCAATTACTCAGATGTCTGTGCAAAAACTAAAGCTATTGAATGTTAAAAAAATGCTTTGCATAGAATAAAACTTATTAGCATTTCATTGTGCCCTTGAGCAACACAAAAATACAACCGTCTGAGCTCACAATTCTCACTAAACTAAATTCTCTGCAGAAATTTAGCTCTCATGGTACCACAAACAGTTGTGTAAGTGAATTTAAGAAGGTACTCTGAATCAGAGAAGTTACAATTTACATTATAAAATAATAATTTTAGGTCAGACAAATCCAGTCACCTCAAAATGATCTTTTCAAGTTCTTGAGCCTTCTCCTCATCATCATCACCATTGTCGAAATAATAATAATAATAATAATAATAATAATAAAACAGTTGTTTTTAAAAAGATATATAATATTCTCATTCATCTAATCATAACTATTTTGAGAGCTTAAACTGCAGCTTTGTCATGTTTTCTCCAGAAATTGTTTACCTGTTTTTTTACCAACACTTCCTTTTTTCTCTCTTTTAAAATGCACATCTCAACATACTTTCCTGTTTATAGTTTTAAATGCTGCGCTTTGCCTCCTCCTCCCTTCATGTGTAGTTCAGTCATATCTCTTTGTACAGTACACTGCTATTAAAATAACCTGTCGTTCTCCATTTAAGAAAATGCACAAGACAGGACAATAATGGATTTTTTTGTGCATCATTCCTCATCTTCTTTTGAGCTCATTCAGCTGCACAGTCATCCTAAAGACTTCAAACACACACTCAGTAGCACATGAAGCACCGTTCCTGCTTTTAGAATGGAATAACAGCAAAACTGACAAAATGTCTTGGTCTCTATTGTGAGATCTCTGCAAATAAGAATTCATATAGATTCAGCTCACAAAGAACATTTTGAGTTTAGTGTATGATTTGCATGCAGTTCTTGCACACCAGCACACACTTGGAATAGTCGCATGTGCATGATTGATAACTCATTATATATTTTTTTCAGAATTTCCACCATTTGTTTCTGAGCATCACAGCAAAACTTTTTTTTTTTTACTATCTGTAACATGCTGCTGAATGTTAGAAGTTCATTCATATCTTTTCCCTGTGAACTGCATTTTTGCGAATAACAATGAGCACAATGGTCAAGGTTATCTGTAGACTGGGTAGGGGTATTGAATGTGTACGCTTCATTGTTTTGTATTGTGTTTCTGTGAATAAATTGTTTCTTTTCATGCAGCACTATGGGAAATATGTTTTATATATATCAACTGAATTTGTCATTTTTATCAGAAACAGTGATCTATGGAGGGGATTGGGGTGTTGCAGTCTTTGGGTAAGTCATGTTTATATTCATAGGTATGCATGTATGGATGCATTAACCCTTAGTAATCACTTAGCACACAACAAAAGTGCAAACAGAAAGTGATTAGGATGTAAACACTTTGGGACTGATTTATCAAAGGTTTGCGGTTGTTTAAACAGGCGCAAACTGCTCAGCGGCCGCAAAAACAAGCAGCGGGTGATTTACTAATGGCGCGCAGGCAAAACTGCGCCTGTTAAACCTGCTGCTAGACACGCAAAGTCATTTTTGCACCTTTGCCCTTGATGAATATGCAATGTGTGCATTTCTGTCAGAAGACACAAAATATTGGGAGGAGAACATGTAAATAAGTGGGCGTTCCAGGCGTACTGTGATTTATCAAACCTAAAACTGTTTGCAGCTTCTAATTTTGCGCGTATTTTTACCGCCTTTGAAAAGCGTCTTAACTCGGCGCAAAAATGGATGCAGTGATTGTTGTGAGGAGAAGACACAGACAGACGTGTGGATCATTACAGCACGCTGTGGTAGGTGTCTTCTAGGGTAGATTGTCTAGTGTATGTCACAGCTTTTGAATGCGGTGTTACGCAAGCAGGTAAATTAATTTTCCAAACACTTCTGATGCAAACGTTGTGGCAAATTATCGAGGCTCACGAGTCTTTCATTCTAAGGAAAAGTGTTATATTTATGAGGTTGAGAGATGGTGAAGAGATGTCTCTTGGGTGCGTGAGTTACGTTATTCGTGCTGTAAATATCATTCCACACATTTATGAATTTAATAGCAGCTTGTGATCTGTTCCTAAGGTGATTGCGCAGCTCCCCTTAACCTCCTGCATTCAAACCGACTGCTGGGGAGCAGCATCAATATAATTTGGCCCACATACACACGAGAAACATTTTGGAGCGTACCGCATCCTGAAAAGCTGGTGTTGGTGTTTGGACCGCGCTGGGGGGGAACTTTACGCACCAGGTCGCTCTGATCGCTGTTGTTTGATGTGTGTTGCACAACATTCAACAACATCACAGAGTGGAGCCTCTTTGCTGCAGCTCAACAATATACTGTATTTTTGGCTTTTCCTTCATATTTGAAGCTGCAATTACTCTAAATTCATTTTCCGTTTGCGCCTTTCTTGCGCCCGCAGAGAATAGCGCCGTCAAACTCCTCATTTGAATATTGCTTTTTGCGCCGGCTTAACAATTGGGCAATCAGTCTTAGTAGATCACCCGCAAATTAGGAACACTCGCTTGGCACAAAACTTTTGTGGCGCACGCAGTTTTGCGCTCCTTACTTGGAATGTTGATAAATCAGGCTCTTTGTGCAATATATGTTTTTAATGGTATCATTGTAATAGTGCTTTTTAACAACTAAGATTCACCAGTTCTTGATCATGACACACATAAAAAAGGAACAACAAAGGCATTTTTTACTACTCAACTCTAATCTTCAGTTAATTATGTAGTTGCAGATTCTGCCCTCTATTAAGACAAAGCACACGGATCTGTGTCTAGCAGTGACAGTTAAAATGAGACATGCCCAAATGTATTCTCAGAGTTAATATTTTCAATATTGACACGTTCGCTGTTCAAGTTGTTTGAATTGAATTAACCTGGGGAAAAACTTAAGAGGTTAGCTGGCAGGATATTAAAGCCTTGGCCTTAGATCAACATATTGGGGAGGTTTCCAGGAGACGGGTGTAATGCACGTCCCCTCATACAGGAAAGTGGCCTGAGGCGAGAGAGTTAAACTGAGGCAATAAGGTAGACAATCTAATATGGTGGCATGAGCTGTCCCGACGGGCTAAGCTCTTTCAAACAGCAGCCGTAGGCCTCCTCTTTTTATTTGTTCTTCTATATTCTCTCCATTCTTTCCTTTCTGCCTTTGACTCCTGTTTTTTTACAATAGGTTAAAAAACTGGAACACAAATGAGCTAATAAGCTGACTCCTGTCTGTTATTTTAACCTTGTTACAGAGTTTATTGGGCAGCATTACTAAGGAAGTAATCTTTGTCTAAAGGAAATACAGAGTCAGCCATTTGTCGGGCTCCTTGCACACTTTTGACACCGCTCTGACTTTCCAGCAATTGTCCACCCCCACACTTGTTAACTAGTTTGTTTTGCAAGTATCATATTCCCTCAAACAGATAAAGCTGCACTGAAAGGCAAATCACGACAGCTAAAAGAAAAATGGAACAACTTTTGACTAAACATAACAATGTTCGGTTTTACAAACTGATTAAATTTTCACAAAAAGCAACAGCAAAAGATGGAAACACTACAACACATGAAAAAGGGTAATTAGCATTTTACACAAAACTTTCACATTTCTTTTATGTGGAAAATGTAAGAACAACAGTTCCTGCATGTGACTGAATCTGTTAAAAAGGCTAATGTAATTTCCGGATTCTGGTGCACGTAGCTGTTATTTCATGTTAATCTGATGACTTTAAAACAGCTATTCCTCATGCCAAGTATTTTTGTCACAGGATGCATTAAGCAACAAAGAACCAGGAACAGCAGATAGAGAAAACTTAAAGTTACAACTTCAGTAAAACTCAGCAATCACTTTGTCAAAAAAATTAACTCTTCTGCAAGAATATAGAATCCCAAAGTTCAAATGTGTCACCTACTAATAAAGACTGAGCCCAACTGTAAATTTGCTTCAACACCTTTTTTTGTGAACAACAAAAATGATGCAGCTGTGGGTTCAATCAGCTCTGCCAGATGACAGAGGATACTGGGACCAGCCAGCTAAGCAACCAAACAAGCTCCCAAAGGTTATTTGTAGCAGACAGATCGACAGCCTTTTTTAAATGACAAAAAAAAGATGTTATCTTAAAGAAAAAAATTGACTTTTTGTACCAAAATCCAAGTCTTTCCCACATTTGCTCTGTGCTAACTTCAGGAAGTTTGTGTCAGTTAATTAATCTGTACTTCACAAGATATTTTTGTTAGCTTGTATGACCGCATATAGTTATCTGTTTCTTTTAAAAGGCCTTAGAGTGCACAGAGTTTATGTACAACTTAATATTATGGCTGCATGAGTCAAAATAAGAAATAACTTTTTTGTTCTTGAGTATCAAGAAAATGAAATAAAAGATGACATCACGTTTGAGGTGTAAATTCAATTTATAAATGTATTACTGAGGCTTTGATTGACCAAAAGAAATCCTTATACTTGAAAAAGGATACAGAAAAAAAGTGCCTATTTCTAAAACTTTCACATTATAGTAATGAGACAAAACATTTGCTATTCTGATCACTTTTAAATATAAAACAGGCACTATTCCTCTTTAAAATAAATAAACAGGAAGCAAAAAAAAAAAAAAAAAAAATGAAAAGTTTTCCAGAAACCATATAAACTATTAAAACAAAAGTATAAATCTAGTTAGGCAGTGAGGAACATGACTAATACAAATCTGCATTCATTTGACAGTTTAATATGAATAAAAAAAGAGAGAAAATGCCACTGACCCATTGAAACAAGTTGGGTTCTGTCAAATGAAAGACATTGTAAAAAAAGGAGGCACTAACCCCTTTCCTGCAACATATCAAATTCAAAACCATCCTGAGTAATATACATTTTGTGAAAAATGTGCATAATTAAAATAGGAAACAGTTTTCCTGACTGATAAGGTGTGATCCATGATTCATTATTCAGGTGTCATGGAACATATCACTCATTTGATACAAGTGAAAAAACGTCCCTTTTTCTTTTTAACATATTGATTTTAGCAACAAGACTGTTACATTTGTTTCAATAAAGACTCAGACCTTTACGAAAGATTTGGCTTTTAGTTAAAACCCCATTTAAGTTTTGGAAATATGATATTCAAACTAAGGTTCACTTCCAAGAATGAACAGAGAAGTACACTCCTCCCTGTCTTTGTTTGTTGTTGTTTTTTTTTTTACAGATGACATTGTTCAATAGCTGTTAGTAATAATATAAGAAAGTTTTGTATCATTATGCAGCTGCAGTGGGACAGTCCTTCCATCACACCTGAAGTATAGCTTATATGAATGAAATAACAATCCCATTGCAGTACATTCATGTAAGCATAAGAAAGACTTTCCATATGTGCTGATAAGGAATTACAGGTTTACTTTCATTTTTCTCCATGCCACTCTCACTCTCTTCTCCAATGCCATTATGCACAGTTGACTGTACATTGAACTGCAGGTTCCTCCTGGGATACAAGTCTAACACCTCAGCCTGCCTCCTGCAGCACTCAGCTGCAGTGCACACAGGCTGGATACAAGATCTTAGGCTTGTTGAACACAGACTAAACTTTAATATTGTACTCATAAAAACATGCAAGCACTCCCGATGTACAGTATGCATCAATGATTACCATCAAATATACTTTTTGTTAGAATTCTTTCCAACTGTCCAGATGTAACCACGCCTCTCGCCCAAAGACAGGTTCAGAGGATGGATGGATGGATGGATGGATGGATGGATGGATGGATGGATGGATGGATGGATGGATGGATGGATGGATGCTTCCCCTTTTTTAATCTTTGTATTGTCTGTCCATTGAAGCCATCCTTTTCCAATCAGTCCTCCATTCAGCCACTAGAGAGAGGTCTAGTTTTCTCTATTTGTCATAGCTCTTTCCACTTCTGGTGGCTGTAAACATTGACATGTCTTAAAGGCAAAGACAAAAGTGTATTTCTAGTATATATCGCTCTAAAAACAGATTTATTTTCACCCTGACTGTTGCTTGACTTTAACTGCAGAAAGTACTGTTTTCATTTGTCCCCTAACTGTTACTAAGACATTTTAACTGGTCAAACTTAACACCAGAGTGATGATGGATCACCCCTGCTGCTGTTCTTAGGAAAAAATGACACTGTAGGAAACTTCAACTGCACTAAATTACTGATTATGCTATCACCTACATTTTAGCTGGCATGGGAATGGGTGAGAGTGACTTCCCAAAGAACCCATTGAAGCAAACAAAGGCCTTATGTGTCTTCTTTGCTTTCCTTACACCTCTGATTAAATAAGCATGATGGATCTTACCATCATTAGGGAGACTGAGGGCTGGCGGATTGTTACCATCACAAATCAGCTTTATGTGGGAGGACCATGGAGTGGCAGTGGCAGCTTTACAGCTCCTGTGATATTAATGGAGTGGACTTTTTTTTACAGTGAATGGCCTGTAGCCCTTTTCACATCAGACATATGGTAACCAGTGGTCATTATACATCTCCAGGCTGCAGATTTTGCATATTTCAGTTGCTGCTCGTTACCTTGGGCTCTACATTAGTGGAAGTCAGATGGGCGTTTGAGTTGATATTAGGAATTTCTGCTTCAAATTCACTTTGATAATGCTGACTTGGTTTCTGCAAATGTAACTTACATCCAACAGTAGCTCACATCACAAATTTGGGCTCATAATGAGTTTCACCCCTCCCAAAAAGCAACCTGATAATCAGAATATATTGTACGTTGCCAATTGTATATTTTTCATAAACAGCACAATAATTGTTGTTCAGCTCATCCCCCCCCCCAAAAAAAGGGGGGGGGTCTTTCTTCACATCACAGTGTTTTCATCTTCAACACAGTTTCATAGCGTTTGTATCATGTGCCAGTCTGCTGCTCACTGATAGTTTCACCATTTCTACCAATGAGCAGTTTCACCTCATTACCATCACCTATCTATACAGGGGAGTGAGTTCATTCATTCTCTGTTAGTCTGTTGTATTTCTCCGAGCTGCACTCGCCAAGCCTCTCCTGAAACCACTAACCTGTCTGTTTGCCTCCTAATAGCTTTGAATTTGGACTGAACCTGACCCTGCCTTCTGCCTGCATCTTTGGTACCTTGTCTGCCAATGACCATTTAGACTTTTGGATAAATTTGACCATTTGCTCGACCCAGCCTCTGCCTAAGCCCTTGTCTGCTCATGAACTGTGGGTGACCTATGCATGTATTTTGGAACAGAGACTGGATTGTGTTCTGGATCTGTCTGCCCTCTGTATCATCTGACCCAGAGTAATAACCTTGGACTGTCTTACTCTCCTCTCTGCATAAGCCCCTCTACACTGATGCTAGCTGCGTTAGCACCCTGTCTGTATCACTAACGCTATCCAGTGAACACACAGTGACTCAAACCACCATCCTCTACCTACAGTACTACTTCACAATACTCATCTCCCTGGGAGATCCCTCCTCGGAGAAACACCGCCGGCGTGTGACTTCATCCTTTAGAGTCCTCCGACATCTTGAGAAATCTGCTGCCAACAGAAGAAAACACAGAGATACTGAACGCATATCAAATCAACTCTTACCTAGAAAAGCACTCGGCAAGCTTAGACCTCTGCCAAGCAGCACTTGGACATACTGTAGAAAGTACTATGTCTATATACTTAAACAAATTCCTGGATCCAGGCGGTAATCTGTATCACCCCCAACATCTAATTGATTGTTCCTTGGGTCATTTGTGACTTTTCCTGAAAATTTCATCAAAATCCATCAATTAGTTTTTGAGTTATCCTGACAGACAGACAGACAGAGACACAGAGACAGACAGACAGCGATGAAAACGTTACCTCCTTGGCGGAGGTAATAACAAGTTCTGCTACATACCTCTTCATCTGCTCCACACAAATGTCACACCAGTGCCTACCAGCCTGAGAAGGTCTTCCTGCTCTGTACATTCAAATAAACATTGTTACTCTGTCCAGCTCCAGTGTCGTCGTACATTTGAACCGAGTTCAGTCAGACATTACAGTTTGAGCACATTTCAAGGCTGATGACATTTTTGTTCTGTTTCTTGAGAAAGAAGCTACTGAAGTGGCACAAGTTAATTTTAACATTTAATTTAATTCAAGTCCATATTGCTTTTTCCACTCAATTGTTGTCAGATAGCAATGAGAGCAGCAAGTAAAACCCAAGGCTGTGGGGGGATGGGGGGGCTGTAGTGTTTTATCAACATTCACTGGAAAAAAATCCATCCATTTTCTGTTCCTGCTCAGGGTCACAGGGAGCTGGTGTCTGTCTTCAGTAGTCACTGGGTGAGAGACTGAGTATTCCCTGGACAGCCTGCCAGTACTGTCATGCTCAATTTTGTTCAAAAGTCTTGAGTCATCTTTTCTTTGCAATCGGTTTCAAACAAGACATTCAATTTCAGGTATTTCTAAATGCTCCAAAGCAATGGTTTAGGAGGCTTTTGTGAGGTCTTTCTTTGGACATTTCCTGTGTTTTTGCAGATTCACGGTTCATTGTTCTTGTCCTTACCCACAAGGAAATGATGGGCAGCACAGCATTTTAAAAAAAATCAATAAAGACTAAACAAGGGAAAAAGAAGTGGAGAGCCTAAAAACTTTCTATTGTAGAAAAGAGTTGTATCTTCTGAAACAAGACTCAGAGTCTTAGACATACTCACATGCCACTGGTCAATACCTTCAGTGAGGTGCCATTTTATGCTTGAATTACTTATGGCTCGACAGATAGAAAATGTTATGAATGTGTCATGATTCCAGGTTTTTGGTTTTGTTTACTGTTTTGTTCTGTGTAGTCTGTTTTCTTTCCTATATTAGCTCAGGTCTTAAGTAGTTTTTTGCATCAGTCATTCTTTAGTGTTATCAGCTGTGTTTCTGGTTCTATGGGATGTGTGTTTCTGTATTCTCAATGTATTATGCATTGCTAGATTTCCTGTAATGTTATTGTATTCATACTTTAGTCTAAGAGTTCATCATTTAGTTGAAGTTTATAGTTAATCTTTTCCTAGTGTCATCATTCATGTTTCATCTGTGCTCCTGTTTTTACTGCATAAATTCCTGCTTTACATTCAGTTTATTAGTTCCCAGTTGCAGCCTGTCATCTTATCAGCTTCCCTCAGTATATTTAGTCTTTGCCCTGATTCACACTGTCAGATTCTACCATCTTTTACCGTCACTAACCTTGCTTGCCAGTTGTCTGTGCTCCATTTGTTTTGCTGCCATCTCAACAATTTTATTTTTCTGCTCAAAATTTTCTTAGAATTTCAGAATCGTTATATCTCCCTGCTACTGGGTCCACAACCCTTTATCTACGACAGAAAATTATCAGGTACATGAATTAGATTGACCACTTTTATATTCAATTTGCCAAGTGAAAGTTGAAAAACTTTTTTCAATTCTTTCAATTATTTTGAACAGTTTTGCTGAGGCATTGGGACTTTGACGGGAGATCTTAAACAGCAATGCAACTTTTACCAACCAAATCTCAAACCATCTGAATTTCTGATCCTACTGACTGTGGAACAAGAAACCACATCTTCAACACCTGGATATTTCTTCAAGAGGCCATTTCACACAAATTTCATGACTTTGTGGTTATTTCTGAAGTATTAACCTGTAATATGAAACATTTTATGTCTAAAAAACATTAGGAAACACTGATTTACAGACTTTTCAATCTATCTGCTTGACGATTTGCCTGGCTTCGGTTGCAACTCATTAATATTCATTATGCTAAATTGCTGGACTCAGATTGGTTAACAAACTAGCCTATGAGAGCAAGGCTTCCTGTTTCCTTCCCTGCGGCACATGGCAACAGCGCACCAAGTCTCTTCCGGTTTGATACGTGTTTATGCTAACAGCTTTTAGCCAGCAGCATGAAACCAGCAGTTGAAACCGGCAGCGCGTGGTTTCAACTGCCGGAGCTGATGAATACTAACAAGCAAAGGAGTTGTGACGAAACAAATACAGGCCATTCGAACTTGGGTTCTATCACCACCTGGGTTTGAAAGATAAAAACTGAAAGAGAAGTTGTTGACCTGTTTTCATACCCACTATGAAGGTAAGAAAACCTGTGGAGCTAAAATATTCAACAGAAAAGTAAAAAAAAAAAAAAACATTTTCAATGGAACGGCGTCTTTAACTAAGATAGCAAATCCAAAGATAATAGAACAACCAGGCTTTTCTAATGACTTAGTACTCCCTTTCTTCTTATTAAAAGGTTTTTAGGATAAAATCTATTTGATTAACCAGAATCATTTTGTGTAAGATTTTGTGTTATGAAATTTCCTGAACTGTAAACTTAGATTTGCCCCCTAAAGGATATAGTGGAAAGTTTCAATAGTTCAGTCTTTTCTGAGAAGTGATGCTTTGTTAAAGGTCAAGAAGAGGTCAGCTGAGAGAATACCCTCGAGATTAGATCATATCAGTGTCAGGAGATCAAGAGAAAATGTTAAATAGCAGAAAGATTGCAGGAAATGTAGACCCACAGTTATCCATAACACACACAAAGATGCCATGACCAGCTATGGTAAAATGATGCTTCTGCAAAAAAACTAGAAATTAATATTAATAGATTGGGGGAGGAAATGAAACAAATATCACTGGGTTTGTGTACGTCCATTAAATAACACAGCTTCAAGTTGTTTTGTATATGTTTCAGATCACAGGGTATTTTCTCAATCTGACAGGATTACATAAGTAACAACTCTAAATGTTTATAAATTGTACCATTGTTAAACATTAACATGATATGTTGTCCGGTATCTTCCATGTGTCTGTCTTCCTGTCATCTCATTTATCTTATCATACTCACCTGTGGTTGATCCTGCTTGTAATCGGATGCACCTGTCCTTAGGGATGTCCAGATTCGATCGCGTGATCAAAAATCAGGTCTGATCACGTGGTTTCAGACTCAATCAGAATCTGACCTTACCTCCCAATAAAGACTCAGATATACAAAGTCCAAAAGTGAAGACTTTATGTTGTTACTTGACTGTTCAAGTTACCTCACAGAAGTGCTCTTTTTGTTAACAGAGTTGTTGGGTGAATTAAATAAAAAAATAAAGAACAACCTGAATCTGTTTATTTGCTCTTTTTTAAATTTTTTAAAATGTATCGGATTGGGACTTGGTATTTGTAGATACTCAAAGTCAAATGACTTGGATTTGGACTTGAGGTCAAATAAACCTGATCAGGACATACAGTGGGGCAAAAAAGTATTTAGTCAGCCACCAATTGTGTAAGTTCTCCCACTTAAAAAGATCAGAGAGGCCTGTAATTTTCATCATAGGTATACCTCAACTATGAGAGACAAAATGAGGAAAAAAAATCCAGAAAATCACATTGTCTGATTTTTAAAGAATTTATTTGCAAATTATGGTGGAAAATAAGTATTTGGTCAATAACAAAAGTTAATCTCAATACTTCGTTATATAGCCTTTGTTGGCAATGACAGAGGTCAAACGTTTTCTGTAAGTCTTCACAAGGTTTTCACACACTGTTGCTGGTATTTTGGCCCATTCCTCCATGCAGATCTCCTCTAGAGCAGTGATGTTTTGGGGCTGATGCTGGGCAACACGGACTTTCAACTCCCTCCAGAGATTTTCTATGGGGTTGAGATCTGGAGACTGGCTAGGCCACTCCAGGACCTTGAAATGCTTCTTACGAAGCCACTCCTTCGTTGCCCGGGCGGTGTGTTTGGGATCATTGTCATGCTGAAAGACCCAGCCACGTCTCATTTTCAATGCCCTTGCTGATGGAAGGAGGTTTTCACTCAAAATCTTACGATACATGGCCCCATTCATTCTTTCCTTTACAC
>SSNP01000120.1:111995-138676 GCA_006937955.1 Pachypanchax playfairii
TGAACTGTAAACTTAGATTTGCCCCCTAAAGGATATAGTGGAAAGTTTCAATAGTTCAGTCTTTTCTGAGAAGTGATGCTTTGTTAAAGGTCAAGAAGAGGTCAGCTGAGAGAATACCCTCGAGATTAGATCATATCAGTGTCAGGAGATCAAGAGAAAATGTTAAATAGCAGAAAGATTGCAGGAAATGTAGACCCACAGTTATCCATAACACACACAAAGATGCCATGACCAGCTATGGTAAAATGATGCTTCTGCAAAAAAACTAGAAATTAATATTAATAGATTGGGGGAGGAAATGAAACAAATATCACTGGGTTTGTGTACGTCCATTAAATAACACAGCTTCAAGTTGTTTTGTATATGTTTCAGATCACAGGGTATTTTCTCAATCTGACAGGATTACATAAGTAACAACTCTAAATGTTTATAAATTGTACCATTGTTAAACATTAACATGATATGTTGTCCGGTATCTTCCATGTGTCTGTCTTCCTGTCATCTCATTTATCTTATCATACTCACCTGTGGTTGATCCTGCTTGTAATCGGATGCACCTGTCCTTAGGGATGTCCAGATTCGATCGCGTGATCAAAAATCAGGTCTGATCACGTGGTTTCAGACTCAATCAGAATCTGACCTTACCTCCCAATAAAGACTCAGATATACAAAGTCCAAAAGTGAAGACTTTATGTTGTTACTTGACTGTTCAAGTTACCTCACAGAAGTGCTCTTTTTGTTAACAGAGTTGTTGGGTGAATTAAATAAAAAAATAAAGAACAACCTGAATCTGTTTATTTGCTCTTTTTTAAATTTTTTAAAATGTATCGGATTGGGACTTGGTATTTGTAGATACTCAAAGTCAAATGACTTGGATTTGGACTTGAGGTCAAATAAACCTGATCAGGACATACTTGTCCTCGCTCTTGATAAGGGAAGACTTGTCACTGCACTGGTGTCAGTTTGTTGAACAATCTTTTACTTTGCCGGCATTACTTACCTGTCTGTCTTATACCTACCAGTGAACTTCGACTTTGAAATGGACCTGACTTTTGCGTGACGCCTCTGTTTCCTCTTGTTATTCGGATTACACGGATAGTGAACCTAGGATTCAGATTACTGGTTTTCAATGTCTGCCTCTGTCCTTACCTGTACCTTCCCTACATCTGCCAATCTTAAGTGACCCTGCTCAGTATTCTAAATATTCCTGGATTTGTGGACTGGATAGGTGTGCTTTAGAATTGTGAATGAACCTGGACTGTTTAGCATTTACCGCCTAGCCCCTGCTAACCAAATGTTAGCGAGAGGTGCTTCCTGTCCAACCATGCCACTGCACCACTAACCTATGTCCTTCCAGTAAAGCGCTCAGATTCACACTCACATTCCTCCGTGCCTGAAACACTTGCCTCACAGAGAGGCAGTGGACGAGTGACATCGTCGCTCTTTGAGACACTGCTCTGGATTTTTTCCACCTGAAACAAGACTGCAATATGAAGGTACTCAAACATTTGCTACTTTAACTATCTCAGAACTCATCTCCTCTAACATTTTGCTTTTATGAAGGATGTTTCAAGGTTCCTAAACATCCCCAGTCAAAGGTAGGTCCTGCTAGTATCTTTTTTTTTCATTAAAATTGTTAATCTTTTGCCGAACATCTGGTTGTAGTGCCTCTTGGGTTCAGTTTATCAATCAGAACATGTGTGTCAAGTTTTATTAGCGCCATGCCACTGTTCCTAACTGTTTAGTTTTACTCACTTCTGCCCTTCATGGTTAGAAATTATTGTGGTGATTTGTTTTAGTTTCAATAGGCTAATAATGTTTATCCTTTTCATCCCACATCCAGTATGTTAATCATGTTTCATTCATTGCTCCTGTTCACACTCAATTACCTTCACTCCACACACCTGTTGGTTCCCTTTCTATGTCCCCCTCTGTCACCTACACACTGCTCGTTTGTTGAATGCCTTGCACTTCCAAACCTGCACTCATCCTGTATCTTCTCAGTTTGTCTGTTTTCACTCCGTGTATGACCAACCTGGGCCACCCCTCAACCTAGTTGGATCTGAACTATTGGATTATCTGGTACTTAAAGGGGTTATGACATCAAAATGCACTTTTTTGAGGTTTTTGGGGTATATCATGATGTGTTGTGCACTGATGAGGCCGTGTGAACGTCCAAAGCGAGTATCAAAGTTCCCGTTTGTGGGCGGTCCGCTTTGTTTCATATTTAAAAAACGGTTGAATCGGAAAGCACCATTTTTTCCTACGTGGCATTTCATCCTACATATTTCATAGCGTCCAATAAAAGTGCACAGTGAAGTAAACAGTCCAAGCCCCCACCCCCCCACCCCACCCCACCCCCAGCCCATACACCGGTAGCTGCGTTGCGCTAGCTTGTGCTGCTGCTCTTGAGAAGAGATGGCTATGCAAACGGGGACCTGTTGTGTCCAAGGATGCTCAACCCATGCTGGAAGTTTACACTCACTCCCGAAGGATGAAAAAACTAGAGAAGAGTGGCTGAAGTTCATTTATGGAGAAGTGCCATGCAGTTATAACCTCAATTAGAAAATATGTTCAGCTCACTTCACGGAGGACTGCTTCCATAACTTGGGTGAATTCAAGTTGGGATTGTCAAAGAAACTGATTTTAATTAAAAATTCTTTACCAACCCTGAAGGAGGCGACCACATCATCAATACCCGTAAGTTTATTTATTTAATAAAATGCTGCCTTGCCTGATAAACGTTTGTTCGTGGTCTGAAGAGTTCATGATGCTAGCATGTGATAGCCGCTCTAGCAACAATGTCCGTGAGAAACAGGTTTATCATGAAGGTGAATCTATTTTCATTGATAACATCTGACAGCACTGTTTATTCGCTCATGTGGTTTTGAGTAAGTGGTTTAATAATGTGCGATTAGTTGAGTTTTATGTGTTCACCCCTCCGTCTTCCTCAGAAGACGTTTCAGGCTCGAACATATACGGTTGTAAACGTCCACTCGCCATGTTACTGGACTGTTGACGGAGCCGAGAAGAAAGGCTTGCTGCGGGCAATGGTTGTAGCCAATCAGAGCAAAGTCAGCCAGGGAGACCCACATATCATTAAGGATAGGAACCGTGTTGCTGAGAAGAGGATTCTGACCTGCCCGTACACCCCCGCCGTGTTAGTTTTTTAATCAAATTCTTTTGTGAGTTGACATATGCAGGCATATCTACTACATGAAATAGCTTTACGCCAGTTTAAACAGTGATGTCATCACACCTTTAACCTGTTTGTTGGACTGCTACTCTGCCTCTGTCTGCTCCCATCCCTCAGTCTCTAAGTTCTGTTCATCAGTTGTCTTGGAAATATCTTGGTTTTTGCACTTTTCCACAGCACAGATTCGTCTCTCCCACCTCGTTCAATAAACTGCCTTCTAGCTTTCTCCTCATTGCATTTGAGTTAAGTGCTACAAACAAACATTACACACGTATACATTATCAAAATAATGAATGTGAATGTACTTGTTAACTTTTCAAATGTTTTACTTTTTTTGTCAAAAACAGCTATCAACAAGCATGGCAATACACTGCAATGTGTTGTCATTAGTAACAGGAATGGAATAGGGGGACAATCTACAATAGAGTCACCACACCTGGAGTGGAGGTCACCTTTTCCGGGGGAAAATGGCATTACAGCAGCAGTAAATTCAGTCAGATTGTTCCCAAGTGAGCGAGCCAGGAATTCAATTTCACTGCAAAAGAAAACAAAAAATAAACTAAGCCAATAGGAGACACAGTTGGGTGTCAGGCTTCTTTTTCTCAGAAATGAATTATAGCTAAACTAAAGGCAGTTGCTGAATACAGAGCAGCAGCCCAATGCCTGCAAGTATGCAACTTTCAACAAACAAAATGTGTTCTAAATCTATTTATTTCTGTGTCAATGCATATGTGTGTCTGTCTTTGAAATGTGTGAATCATAAAACAATATAACTGTGTGAAACCTCTCCAACAGAATATTCCTAGTGTGAAAATCCATTCAGTCAACATGAGCCAACGTTTTACTCGTTAGAGTCTTGAGATGTTTGCACCAAAAATACCAGCTTGTGGTAAGTGTCTTTGTGTGAAATTACATCTATAGTTTTTATTTTATCAGAAAACGATTGCAGTTGAGTCATTTAATCCAAATTTGTACTGTAATTGTCACCAGTGAAATAGAAATATATATTTTTATAGTCCACGGATAGCTTAGTGCTGACACATGAGCTGACATTCTCCATAAAATAAGAAAGCTTTAGAAAACATGCACCACACTCTTGAGGAAAAAATAATAAGTGAAAAGGAAAATAAAACCCTGAAACTGTGCTGACTAAATTACAGTATATTGAAACCAAATAATATCTGTTTTTATACACTTACCTAGAGGATTATCAGGAACACCTGTTCAATTTCTCCTTAATGCAATTATCTAATCAACCAATCACATGGCAGTATCTTGAATGCATTTAGGGGTGTGGTCCTGGACAAGACAATCCCCTGAACTCCAAACTGAATGTCAGAATAGGAAAGAAAGGTGATTTAAACAATTTTGAGCGTAGCATGGTTGTTGGTGCCAGACAGGCCGGTCTGAGTATTTCACAATCTGCTCAGTTACTGGGATTTTCATGCACAACCATTTCTAGAGTTTACAAAGAATGGTGTGAAAAGGGAAAAACATCCAGTTTGCTGCAGTCCTGTGGGTGAAAATGCCTTGTTGATGCTAGAGGTCAGAGGAGAATGGGCCGACTGATTCAAGCTGATAGAAGAACAACTTTGACTGAAATAACCCCTCATTACAACCGAGGAATGCAGCAAAGCATTTGTGAAGCCACAACACACACAACCTTGAGGCTGATGGGCTACAACAGCAGAAGACCCCACCGGGTACCACTCATCTCCACTACAAATAGGAAAAAGAGGCTACAATTTGCACCAGCTCACCAAAATTGGACAGTTGAAGACTGGAAAAATGTTACCTGGTCTGATGAGTCTCGATTTCTGTTGAGACATTCAAATGGTAGAGTCGGTTTTTGGCGTAAACAGAATGAGAACATGGATCCATCATGCCTTGTTACCACTGTGCAGGCTGGTGGTGCTGGTGTAATGATGTGGGGGATGTTTTCTTGGCACACTTCAGGCCCCTTAGTGCCAATTGGGCATCGTTTAATTGCCACGGGCCACCTGAGCATTGTTTCTGACCATGTCCATCCCTTCATGACCACCATGTACGCTACTTCCAGCAGGATAATGCACCATGTCATAAAGCTCAAATAATTTCTAATTGGTTTCTTGAAAAAGACAATAAGTTCACTGTACTACAATGGCCCCAGTCACCAGATCTCAACCCGATAGAGCATCTTTGCGATGTGGTGGAACGGCAGCTTCGTGCCCTGGATGTACATCCCACAAATCTCCATCAACTGCAAGATGGTATCCTATCAATATGGGCCAACATTTCTAAAGAATGCTTTCAGCACCTTGTTGAATCAATGCCATGTAGAATTAAGGCAGTTCTGAAGGCAAAAGGGGGTCAAACACTGTATTAGTATGGTGTTCCTAATAATATTTTAGGTGAGTGTATATAAACCCATAAAAATGAGAAGCCATAGCTGATTTACAGAGCACAGGCTAAGCTGGTGTAAACAGAACTGAAAAAGCAAATACTTCTGTCTTGTCTTAACATCTCTGCATGTAGCCTACATAAAATAAATCAGTATTGTAACATGTTTGACTGCGTTTCTTCTGTTAAAATAGTCACATTTGGCTCAGTCCCCCCTCAGGGGGGGGTTAAATGGTAAATGGTAAATGTCCTGTATTTGTATAGCGCTTTTCTAGTCATTCAGACCACTCAAAGCGCTTTCACACTACAAGGTTTTGCATTCACCCATTCACGCAACCCGATATGTAAACCGGGGGAGAGGGTAGGGGCTAACACTCACACAACCCGATACGCAGATCGGGAGGCAACATGGGGTTCAGTGTCTTGCCCAAGGACACTTCGACATGTGGCGGTGGAAGCCGGGATCGATCCACCAACCTTCAAATTGGAGGACGACCGCTCTAACCACTGAGCCACAGCCGCCCCGGGTTATCAGGGTCAATGTCAGAAAAGGTTTGGTTTAACATTTATGGTCTGCTTTTTTGCTTTGCATGAATGGGTTGGGAAGGAGGTGCTGGAGTCTTTCAGTCTTTGGTGGAATGGTTGTTCTAAAATATATCGGGCAGTGAGCTGTTCCTGGTCATTATTGAGAGAAAAGACCAATAAATATCACAGCGTGTTTCTAGGCCTAATTCAGGTAGTCTGGCCTCCAGAGTACAAGTTCCTGCTATAGCAGCTTCCTTTTCATGCTCTGTTCTAAGCGCATCAAGAGTAGCTTGTAGCCATGCTTGTTCAACTTTAATTTAAATTTCCTTCTGAACATATGAGGCTATGCCTTTTTTTTTGCTTTTAGTAGTTCAATACTTGCTGTTGAACTTGCTTGTGATGGTGTGTTTTTTATTTACATACAACAGTTCTGAGCAGACAGAGCCGCACACGAGCAAAATATAGTTGAGCAAGCAGACACAGCTGCTTGTGAGAGCATGAAGAAAATTAACATACATGTGTGAGCTCAAGTCTGTGGCCACATGGATGTAGCTAAAATTTCATTCATGCAATCAACACTAAACGTTGAGCATAAGACATTATTTTCAACAGCAGACACTATCATGGTGGCCCAGAAGTGGCCACCGCAAAAACTCCCCTCAGTCAATATAGACAAACAAACACTGTGTTTCCATAGGAAATTAACTATGATTAACAAACTATACATTACTGCAATAACTGTGAAACTCTAAACATTAACTGACAAAAACCATCCCATAAGTATTTGCACCACTAACCACACCCCCTAGGCTTGTAAATAAAATAGGCCAATTTTGCATTTGCTTCAACTTAGGTAAAATCATACTAACATTTAGATAATATAATCTCCACTGATTACCTTAGTATTGCTTCTCTACACTGTCACCTGGAGGCAGCTACTTTAACCAAACACTAAAAAAGACATTTTCTGCAAATTTGCAAACCTGTGATCTGGTCCTCTGATTTCATGATTCCATTCTTTAGTCTCTTGAGTTAGGTTCTTACTGAGTGTTAAAATATCATCCTGTTTTTGGTTCTTTTTAAACTCAGAGTTCATGTGAGGTGTATTATCTGTTGCTGACATGTTTCGGCGTGTTTACTTCCGCCTTCTTCAGAGCTGTTGTTGCTGTAGATGTTACTTCCTTTTATGAGCGGGCAGCAGGGGACGATGTCTCCCCCTGCTGCCCGCTTCTTCCCTGGTGATGATGGAGTCCCAGCTGTGGTCTAACAAGTAGACTCCATCGTCCCGGTTCATGGTGTTGTGGCCACGTCTTCTTATTTCAATCGCCTCCTTTATCCATCTTTTGTATTTTTGTTGTTCTGTGTTGATGATCCTTGTGTTGTCCCAGTCCATGATATGGGTTTCCCTTATGCATATGCATATAAAACATACATAGGAGAAACTGGACGTCAACTCAACACACGGAAAATAGAACATCAGAAAGAATGCGAGAAAGAAACAAAACGAAGACACACAAGAGCAACAAAACAAGAAGCAGAAACTACAATAAAAAAATCAGCCGTCACGGACCACTGCATAAGGGAAAACCATATCATGGACTGGGACAACACAAGGATCATCAACACAGAACAACAAAAATACAAAAGATGGATAAAGGAGGCGATTGAAATAAGAAGACGTGGCCACAACACCATGAACCGGGACGATGGAGTCTACTTGTTAGACCACAGCTGGGACTCCATCATCACCAGGGAAGAAGCGGGCAGCAGGGGGAGACATCGTCCCCTGCTGCCCGCTCATAAAAGGAAGTAACATCTACAGCAACAACAGCTCTGAAGAAGGCGGAAGTAAACACGCCGAAACATGTCAGCAACAGGTAATACACCTCGCATGAACTCTGAGTTTAAAAAGAACCAAAAACAGGATGACATTCTTTAGTCTGTTTCACTGTGAATTGCAACTACAACACAACATCCTCACATCTACTTTTAATAATAATAAGAAGAGGAACAATGTTTACCTAATTGATCCCTCTTGGGGAAATCAGGCTCTGCATTTGACCCATCCTCACCTGTTAGGTGAGGCGCAAAGGGCAGCCATTTTGTATCGTGTGCAGGGGGCAGTTACGGGTCTCAGTATCTTGCCCAAGGATACTTTTACACTTAGCCTCTGCTGGAACTTGGGATCGAGCTCTGGTCTCCTGATCGGAGGGTGACCTCCTTCCGGCCACCGCGGAAGGAAATGGCCGAAAGTATCTTGCCAAAGGATACCAGCCGGCACTGGGGATCAAACCCCGGTCCTCCGAATGAAAGGTGATCTTCCTCCCACTAGACTGCGATCCCCAGCACAAGTATTTACATCTGTATTTACAAGTATATACTCAAAATGATTGTACAGTAGTCAGGATTACAGATGGGCCCCATGGCCTGGTGGGGGCCCCAAATCAAATTTTGCTTAGGCCCCCATGAAGGTTTGGGCAGGCCCTGCCTTCTTATCAGGTTGTGATGTACAGATAGACAGTATGTCAGGTATCATTCTGCTGTGTACGTGTGAGTGTTCTCACCTGTCTTTCAGGGAGCGTGGCAGCCATCATTGGCAGGTGGATCCAGTTACCATCATCAGCCTCTGGGCTTAAGAGGGGAGCAGTTGCAGAGAGCAGGTGTCAGATTGTTCCACTCTGAATTGTGGTACATGGTTAACTTAGTGTTCAAAGTTTATTCTCACAATCTTATGGTGCATGAGTGTTTTGAGCTCTCCTTACTTGTGCTTCTCTTCAGGATCTCCCCAGCTGGACCTTCCTCCTCACCACGGTTCCCACACTGTGGTCTCCTTGGTCCAGCCCCCGCTCCTGACAGCTCCCAGGCTTTCATCTCCTCCATCCCGGACCTCCTCAGTGGTTTCCATACCACCTCCGTCCAGGATCTCCCAGGTGACTTTTTCCATACCGACCTCCTCTCTACCTCTCTCTGGATTTTTCTGGCCTGCTTCCGCTCTGCTCCTCCAGCTCCCAGGATCCACCTGCCACACTCAGAGCCTGTCTGTCCGCCCTCCACCCACACTTACACGCCAGCCACAGCTGACTGGAACCTGCTTATTCCTCAAGGACTCCTGCCATTCATCACAACAGTAAACCATCTCCTCCAATCATTATTCATCACCTTCTTTGCCGCACAGTCACTAACCTCTGCTCTCCTCCACCTGTCCAGACCGGACCGTTCCCGTTAGCAGCTGCTGATCCGTTCCTGCTGGACCTACACAAGCAGAATTATTTTATCATTCTAAACTGTGACTGTATTTTCATCTGTGCTGGAGTTTTATTAAAACTCTCCTTTTTGAACTCTCACTTCTTGTCCCTGGTCTGGAGTCTGCTGCTTTAGAGTCACTAACAGAACTTAGAAAATGATGACACAGTAGGAGAGTCAATGCGGGGGCAAAGCTGTCAACAGGAGTGGACCAAAAAAGTGATTACTTTCAGTTTAATTTATAGGTTGATAGAGCGGCGGTGAAGAGCACAACGCTCAGCAAACAGGTAAGTAGTATGTGATAAATCTCAGGGGAAGGAACACGGTGTGGTTAGCGAGAATGACATACACAAGGATCAAAGCTAATTTCAAAATCCCTAAACAATCTAGTACACAATTCTCCTCTATTAGTCTAATTCATATATCCAATACAGTAATTACTTTCAAAGTTCAGTTGCCTCAATGATCAATGACGTTAAAAATCCACACTTACAGGTCTGATGAGGGGAGAACAAAGCCGTTGTTCAAGGTACCAAGCAAGAGTCGATTCCAGAATCTATTCCAATCCAAAAGCAATGGTGTCCATCAGGAGGCTGACAAAAGGTACACAAATGATTGGTACACACTATGGTTCAAGACGTGATAAGAATGCTGGAAGGTTGCAACACAAGGTTAACCAACAATCTGGCACTGACATGCTGCCAGACTGCAGCTTAAATAGGCAGAGCAGAGTAGTGCCATATCCAAACACATCAACAGGTGAAAACTGAGCTAATGATGGGAAATGGTGATTACATGGAACTACAGCTAAAAACTACAACTATGGTGGAACAACCTAGACTCAGGAGACTTTTCAAGACTTTTCAAAACACAATATCTCTGAATCAACAAAAACAGCACATGCAGATTTTAAAGGATGATATTTGTATCATTTCTACTCATAGAATACCTAGTGTTTAGTAGTTTCACCACAATTTTAAGGATGAACCTGAAAGGGGGACTGACACCATAAGTGTTTTCACATAATTCCAGGTGGTCAGTAACCTGGCTCTGCCAGATCTATGTGTAGCCCCACCTGTCCACTCACTGCTACACATACATCTGGGATTTATCTGTTTGAAAGCATCTGAAAAGGGGAGAGACATCAGGAATAATATTTTAAGATGATTGGAGGACGTGCCAGCAAGTGTCTGCCTTTCATGATTTCTCTTTAGCCAATCACAGTAAATCAAGCTCTTGCAAATCCAGTCGGGAGTAAAACACACACATCTTTACCATCAAGAAATGCACAAAGTTCTTACCTTTGCTCATTTTTCAAACAAGAAATCGTCTCTAGTTCTCCTGAAACAGATTCAATAGCTGCTTTTATGCATATATCTACCGGCGCAGCCATGTTTGTTTGCAGCGCAAGGTTAGCTGGTTGTACAATAAAACATAAAAGGAAATCCTTTGTGTATGTATTCCCTCCACATGTTGAACTGATTTGACATTATAACACTGAGAGAAATGCTCCCATCTAAAATACCGCATAAATCCGATACATTATTGCTAAGACAGTGAAAGACTGATGACAGTGCTTGTTTGAGCAGATGGCCTATTATGTCAAAAAAGACAGAAATTTCAAAGGACAGTGCTGCTTTAATGAGTTCTTTATCTTTTTATGTGAAGAGGAACTAATGTAGACATTGCTTGTTTTGGGTTTTTTTCCAGAAAGAACTGATTTGGAATATTTGATGGTGTAACTGATTGGACTTTCACAAGTGGCAGAAATCCAGGTGGAGCTGCCCCTGCCACACTCTGTCAATACAGCAGGTGTCATTAGCTTAATAGAAACCATCCCACTGCTGCAGGTGTATCCATACAGCAACGTGTCTGTAGACGATTGACTCAACATGTGGATGATAACCAAATGGATTTCAGCCCATCAAAATCCTAAAAGTCATCCAATTTGAACATTTAACCAATTGTCACAGTTTACTTTCTCTGGACTATATGGAAGAAAAGAGTTCCTGATTTCTGTTTTCCAGACCCTCTCCATCAGAGTAGATCCTGATTCAATTAAACCCATTCTTACCCCATGACAAAACCTTAAACTATTGTTTTGTAAGATTCCCATTGTCAACGTTAGCAGTAAACGGTCTGACCAAAACTCAGTTTAACTCACAGTAAAGTTTAAATGAAAAGCAAGTTAATGACAATGAGCAACTTTATCTCCAAGAGTATTTTTCTTCCAAGCATCTTTTATGAGATTCATGATTAAAAAACAGCACAAACTGACCTTTGCTGTGTTTTCTGTTGGTGCAACTACTTTTGTCAGGTAAAAAGTAGCTGCCAATCTACTCCCAACCTCTATATTTGAAATATTGTGTTCTACAGTTTGTTGTGTAAAAAATCGAAAGCTGCTGCTTCTATTTGACCATCAAATCTAAATGTTTGTCATCTACTTAAAAATTGTAGGCTATGCTGTCTTTGGCAGTTCTTTGCTCATCTCAGAAAGTAAGACATTTTTTTCCTCCCAACAAACTTGCAAAGATACTCAAGTAGGACAGCTCTTGGTGATTCTGCTGCAGTAAAATTTCAAGTGAACTAAGATGCAGGCTGTCACCACTGGTGGTATTAGCCAAACGTGATTTGGAATTTTCTGCTTTACAGGCCCCTTGTTCTGTTATCTGGAGGTGGAACAGAGGACCCGGAGCTGTCATTTTGCATGGAATCAGCAGAAACAGTACGTAGATAGTGTCAAGGCTGGAAGATCACAGGTAGAAAGGGTTTTTTCCTCTGGGATTGAAGCTGGTAATAAGACAGTGTTATAGAAGCAGAAAAATACAGGAGGGCTAGAACATGTCTTCACTATCACAAACTCACAGACTTTGACATTAAAAGAAGAGTTGTTTCTTAACAAAACTGTATTTCAGTTGTCCATTCAATGAACCTAATATTTAATATAGAGAAAGATCTAACTTTCCAATACCCCTCAACTGTACAGTAATTTTACAAAACATGCACATCATGGGGTTCTTAGATTCTCTTTAGGAAAAAAATGCCAACATACATAATGTGCTATACTTGGGCTGTACTTAAAAGGCAAGAGTTATATTAAAATCCACATAACTGTTGCCTGCAGGCAGTTTAAATGAAATGAAAAGGGAAGGCACTGAAACATAGATCATCTGTTGAAGGATGATGTGAAATAAGGAAACATGAAAGGAAAAAAATGACAGACCTACAATTGTGAATGTGTGTCAAATATTCTATCACCTTCCTCAAAGTTTCACATTTAGTAATCTTCTACCAATAAAACAGCCCTCTGACACTAGCCTTTCCAATCCAATTTAACACTTTAGAATACAGTATGAAAATGATCTAGTTAATGTTGCTTGAAATCTTGAGATGTAAGTAACAGAGAAATGCAGAATTAGCCAAAGGTCAAATTTAGTTGAAGATATTTTGTGAAGTATTTTTTCACTTAAGCTATTTTTCAGTCAAGTAGTATGGTAAGTACAGAGCTGGATAGCATATAATCTTCCTTGCTTCATTTTCCACTGTACAGTATCCTTTAGACATGGACAGGATTTGCTGTTTATCATTGTTGTGCGTATGAACCTGCAGAGATACTGCTGAATGCTTTTTCCTGCAGATTAGCTGTGACTCACTGACTCTGAAAGTCCAATCCCAAACCTAACATTACAAATAAAATGTGTAAAAAAACTAATGATTCCAGGAAGGCTATTGGATTTCTGTATGAACAAGGTTATGAAGAGAAAAAAATACAACTCTTGGCATATCAGCTGATTAAAGGTTTTGGCAGCCAGGATAATGACAAGGTAAACAACCTTTTCAGTAATAATAAAAAACCATAATTAATTTTTTGATTGAACTACAGTGATCCCTCACTTATTGTGGTTAATTGGTTCCAGACCTGCCGCGGTAGGTGAAAATCCGCAAAGTAAGTATACACCAAGACACACGAGACAATCCAGTCAGTTTTGAAAATAAAAGCGATTCTTCAAAATAAAATATAGCGATTGACAAATGCAATCATATTTGTGTATCTAAACAGACTACAGAGATGAAAATAAACACAACACACAATGCAAAGGAGTGGGCAGACTACGTTGAGGNNGGGTGGGGTTTTTGGGTGTTAAAACAAACAGGGAAAGACTCTTTCCCTGAAAGAGTGAGAGAGGAGTTGAGTTGTCAATTCAAGATGAACAAATTGTTATGACCAGCTCACAAGCCACAACAAATAAAGAAGGGGAGTCACGAGAGTTGCGTAAAATAATGTTTAATTAAATTTATTTATGTAACTAAAGGTGCTGGACTCAGGAGCGCAACCGACCTAGCCCGTCTATCCAGGATCGCAGTGTATTTATAGAAGACAGGAACTCTGGCCCGCCCCCATCACCCCAGACGACCTGCACACAAATTAGAACACAAACCAAACTAGGGTGTGGGGTCGTCACACCCCCCACCATCAAAACAGGGTCCTCTCCTAAAAAAAATAAAATAATTAATTATAATAATTAAACAAAACTATAACTAAACAATCGAACTTAACCCTCAAGTTTTACACCCCTCCATCTCAGCACCAGGTACCATTAAGCAATTTAAGAGGAGAAATCAAAAACGGCAATGCGTCAGCCAAAATGTTTTCACAGCCTTTAATGTGATGTATGTCTGACATAAAAGACTGCAAATACAAAGACCAATGAACTAAACGCTGATTTGGGCAGCGTAACGAATTTAGAAATGTTAAGGGATTGTGATCAGTATAAACAATAACTGGACCAGATTTCACATACACTTCAAAGTGTTGCAGTGACCAGATAAGAGACAACCCCTCCTTTTCAATCACCGAGTAGTTTAATCGATACGCTAAGAAATTCCTTGAGAAATAACAAACCGGTCGATCTATCCCAAACTCATTCTCCTGCAACAACACACTCCTAGCTCCCACCTGACTTGCGTCAACCTGCAGCTTGAAAGGTCTGGTCATGTCTGGAGCCACCAATACCGGAGAATCACAAACGATTTTTTGCACACTGACAAGCTGGAGTCGACACAAACTTGACATTTGCTTTTAAAAGATCAGTAGAAGGAGCTTCAATGGCTGAAAAATTGTGACAAAACCCACAGTAATACCCCACCAAGAAACCGCATCAGCTCACGTTTTGTAATTGGTCGTGGATAACGGTCCAGCATTTCCACCTTGGCCTGCACTAGTCAAACCTGACTCTGCCCCACCTGCCGCCCTAAATAGGTAACCGTGGCAGATGCAAATAATAACAGATTAATGTGACATAGTTGATTATGTTTCCGATGGTCATGAGTGGCAATTAAATAATTTAGTTCGGAGAGGCATTTTACCACCGTATAAGGTCCAGCAAACAACAAGGAACAAGGAGCTTTATTGTCGTTATACAGAAGCACAACAAAATGGATTGGAGACATATTTTCTCTCTCACTCTCCCGAGGCAGCCACCTAGGGCGCCAGAACCAGAAAGTACGACATTAGGATGATTAGGACAAAAAAAATTCCTTTCAGACAGCGCCACCAGATGGTGCTATCTGTGATTGAAAAAAAAGCCTCAGCAGGGAATAAACGAGACATGTTGAGAACTTTTATAGGGATGTGAAGTGCGATCAGTGTGTGTATGCGTGCGGAGAAGAGTCAAGGACACCATCTCTGCACCAGAACCGATGTTATGTCTGTCCTCAGTCTGTTGGTATCCAGTGGACAGGGGGGGGCTGTACACCTCAGCACTCACTGCTCCAGGGGAATTTAGTGCATTGGCCTTGAGGCCAGCCAAAACAAAAATATGGTACACTTTTGTGGAAGGTCCAAAACTGCCGAATTTTTGCCAAATTGCTTAGTAATGCCGCCAATAATCAATCAATCACTTCTCCACACCGAGCCGAAACTGCAACTTCTCCAAGGTGGCGCCACTCCTTCCATTTAAATCCAGCAGCGCAGCCAGTTTACGGTTCAGCTTCAGCACCCCGTCAGCCAGCTTGCTGTCTCGAACTTTGCATTCCCTGTCCCGTTTGAGAATCACAGCCAGCTGGTCGCGGTACTGCTCCGAGACTGCAGCCAGTTTGCGATCCAGATCTCCGAATCTTTTAGTCCAAGTGTTGCCAGTAGCAACCCATCCAATCCATAACTTTCAAATTTGTCGACACATCAGGTAACCACCAGCACCGATCAGCAGGTACCCCACGTTCTGTAGACCAAATATGTAAACATCACCCACGTCTTCGACCTCCAGAGCAGACAGGCATACCATCTTCCACTCACCCCAAGAATCCATGTTAAACCCGGCCGGCTGTGTCGATTCCGGGTATGACTGCTCCCCATTTTTCAGCCTTAAGTTTGAAAAAACTTTGCCCAGTGTGCTGAGTGACCACAAAACCACATCCATTTTTATACATTTCCAGTTCGCAGCAGCCAGTAGGGAAGGCACGGAGACACAGACACAAGACAAAAGCAGGAATGGCTTGAAAAGGGGAAGTAACCACAGGCAACAACGCAAGTACTTGATCACCTGGAACAAATGCACGCCGTTCAGCTTGACGGTACTTCTTCATTTTCCTCTGTGCTGTACACAGACTCTTCTGTGCCAACTGCACTGACACAAAGAGTTTATGACGAAAGCCATTTACATAGGAGATCACGCTTTGCTTTGGGTCTGATCCAATCAGCCCAGCATGTAAAGCCGCCAGCGGACCCCATACAGCATGATCGAAAACCAAGTCATTTGAACTGACCCCAGTACTCTCCTGTACCACCTCTCTGGCTGCCAACAGCAACCAGGGTAAACCATCCTCCCACTCAGCCTGCATTTGCACGCAATAAGCCCACAGCAGAGATTTAATAGTCTGGTGGAACCGCTCCAGCGCCCCCTGGCTTTGTGCATGATAAGCTGACGACTGATTGTGTGTAATGCGCAGCTGTTGCAAAACTGCAGCAAACATTTTTGATGAAAAAGTGGCACCCTGGTCACTCTGTATCACCTTAGGAATGCCAAAGACCGAAATAAATTGAGACAAATGGATATGCAGCTGGATAACACATGCCTGACACACTACAGTTAATAAATACTTAGCACCGGAGCTCGACCGTGGCAACGGTCCCACACAATCAATAAGCAGGTATTCAAAAGGTTGACACTCTGCTCGAATAGTAGACAGTGGCGCCACAAGAATGCTCTGATTTGGTTTTCTGGTAAGCTGACATGTGTGGCAAGTTCTAACAAATGCTGCAATATCCTTTTTGAGTTTCGGCCAAAAATACTGTCGCAACACTCGATCATATGTTTTCTTTACTCCCATATGTCCTGACTCATCATGGGCAACACGCAAAATTAACTGTCTCAAAGAGGCTGGTATGACAATCTGATAAACTGGATCTCCAACAACATCCCCAAATTGTGGGACCCACTTACGCCACAAGACATCATCCTTAATAAAATACCCATGAGCGTGATTCCCCATTTCCTCTGATGGAAAAGCTTTCTAAAAACATGGTTGCACGGTATCATCAGATTTTTGCTCCCTATGCAGATCTTCATGCGTAATAGAATTTGGCAACCCCGTTACACACAAAACCGACAACTCCAAATTCTCAGCTTTATAAGGACAAGCCGCCCGAGCAGCCTCCATTGAATGAGTCACTGCACATGTGGAAAACCTCCGGATATTCCCAAGCAGAATCATCAACTTCTCCACTAAAATCTGGTATTGAAACTAGCTCTAACATATCAGGTTCAGGCCAAACCTTAGCACTGGAGATACTGTTTACCATAATGACGGTGACACCTGGCACAGGCAGAGCAGGTCGAACCCCCATTTCCACTAGTCCATTAAAAAGATCAGAATGCAATTCAAATTTATGGACGGGAACATGAAACGTGGACATACCCACGCCCAGCACCGGCAACGATATTCCTGTATCAGAATCCTCAGAAAACGAAAAAACACAAGACAAAATGAATGTAACAAATGCTCCTGTATCCCGCAAGATGGTAACAGGTAGCCTACTTTAAGCCTACTACCCATAAAAGACATGCGCCCCTTAAACATGAAAAGAGCATAAGACTGCAAGATCGGTCTTGTCATCATAGAAACCACTGACGCAGCAGCATCAGAACACGCAACAGCAGTCGTCATCGCCACTGATTTCTGGCTATTTTGTTTGACTCGGAACTTTAATGCAAAACAATCCCGCTTCCAGTGTCCTTTCTTGTGACAGAAATTACAAACCTTGTCTGTGGTGAAAGCAGAAGCACCGTCAGAACCAGAACCAACAGATCCTCCTGCTGACAACCTGACAGGATCCGGGCCAGAAATTCCCTTGTGCATCAGCACATATTTATCTGCCAGAGCTGCAGCTTCAGATACAGATGTAGCCTTCTGGTCTGTAATATACAGAGCCACTCAATCTGGAACAGAGTTCTTAAATTGTTCCAGAATGATTAGATTGCACAGCCCATCATAATCATTCCCCTGAGCAGAGGAACACCAGCGCGTAAAATAAGTGGTTAAATCCTGCGCAAATGCCAAATATGATTTTAAGCCTTTCTTACATGCACTAAACCATTGACGGTACGCTTCCGGAGCTAATTCATAAGTTTTAGGACAGCTGACTTAACTTTTTTGTAGTCAACAAAATCATCAGAGCTTAACAAAGACAACGCTTCTTGCGCTTGACCCACCAGGACGCACTGCAACAGAGTCGTGCACTCTGCCTCAGTCCACCCCCGCGTCTCCGCAATGCGCTCAAATAGTGTAAAAAACACCTCCACCTCGTTCTCATCAAATTTTTGAACTAATTGCAAATCCACAACAATATCAAGGGACAGAGAAGCTTTCCCAAGATCACAGAAAAAATAAGAATCAGACACTTTACCGTCAAATTCAACTTAACATTTTCCAAATTTAACCTGGCCATTTCAGTCTTCTGCCGCATTTTTTCTAAGACCAAAGATTTTTCCATTTCAGCTTCTTGCCGCAAACGTTCTAACGCCAGTTCTTTCTCCATCTCTGATTCCAACCGCAACTTTAATAACTCCCTTTGTTGTTCAAAAGTCAAAGTTGCAGCACCTGGGACCAATTCCCCTGGCGCTGAAACTGACACAGCTGTCACCACCTTCTTCGGATCACTTAAATTTTCCTTAAAAATTTCTTTGACGTTCTCCTTTAAATGCTTATCTCCCACATTAACGCTATAATGATCGCCAATTTTTATTAACTGATCCCTAGAACAGACATCCAAAAAAATCTACAGAGGGCGCCTTAAAAAACTCCTCCACAGACATGATGCAGCGCAACCCAGAGCTTTAAAGCTATAGTGCGTAACTTTTACGTGTCCGTGAATGTCCGTTTCAGCCAAGCCACTATTAGAGGAGATGACACAATGCAGATTAAGTCGATCGGCTCATCAAACATCTCACGGTATTTTTCAATATATATCATTTTTACTTTGCGTGTCGACTGGCGACATTCCCGCGCTGGCGCGCAGGAAATTACGTCTTTTACGTCACAACAAGAAAAATAAGAAGAAGAAGAACGCAGTGTCTCGTAGCAGCAGGCAGAGTGCAGGCAGAAAGGGAAAGCGACATGGCGGAGAATCCAAATAAACGGCCGAGACACACTTATCGGGAAGTGGATCCTACCACGACAACAACGTCAATCTGCGTTCTTCTGGAAGTCCACTACTATCTCCACTGTCTTAGCTGCATTGAGTTTCAGGTGGTTGAGTTTGCACCCGCACACCTGACAGTCAACTTTCAACTTGTCATTAAATCTTTCCCCTTTTGGAAAAAAACTTTTATTACCATTTTTTTCCCATTCCTCTCCCTTCCTTCATCATCACGGACCCTTGAGAGCAAAATTGTGGTGTTGACCTTTGTTTTCCCCAAGTCATTATTTCCTGTTGGTTCTGACATCTGCTATCAGCCTTCTCACTATATGATCTCTGTTTATATCCACCAAGTCCTGCTCACCTGATCTTATCTGCTCAACTGGTGCCTGAACAGCTGGTTATGGAGGTTTGTGGGCAGGTGGGCCACTGGGGTAAAGGGATGGTGTTGCTGGTGATGTAGGTGTCTCTTTTAGATGGACTCTCTTGTATCTGTTGAGTCTACTTCTTAAAAACATAACAACAAAAGAAGTTTGCAGTAATCTTCATTGACACTCAGTAAACCTAGGGAATAATTTAACAGAAAAACGGTTGCCTTTAGGGCTGCTAGTGATAACTTGCACTACTTGTATTGTGCTTGTATTAAATAGTAATGTAATATTTATTTATTTATTTATTTTATTTATTTTTTAAAAAACACAGTATTTGTGTTTCAAATGTTTTTTAGGGGGACAACTTTATGGAAGGGGATGTCATGGGATGAGGACCAGATGTGAACTGAGTTCAGATTTACCCTAAGGGGTTAGGCTAATTCCTTTGCAGGCGAGTTTTTGGAATGTATGTGGTAAAGCAGGCCCATCCGTTCAAAGGAAAAACCTTGAGATGTTCAGATAGTCGGACAATTCCACAATAAATAGGTATTAAACGCTACACCTAAATATGTTTTGAATTTCAAAATTGTTTTTTTTTTCTGTTGATTTCTTGTCTTTTTTAAAACTATTGTTGTTGTTTTATATCACAATTCCAACCTTGCACCAATTTAATTTGTTTGCTGTTTTGATGAGGAAATGTTAACATCTCTAACTCTGACTGTAGCTGAGAGAAGCTGCTGCTCAAAGTCTTGCCAGCCTATGAATGCTTTAGGATGGGGGAGGGACCCACAACAACACCCACCCCCGCTTGTTGAGAAGAGTAAGAGTGGTAAACACTTTCACATCAGTCTCCAAAATTCTCCAGTTACACAAAAAAAAGGCTGCTAGATTTGTTGCTTGTCACTGTTTTGAAAAGGAGTCGCTACAGGCAATCTTAAAACTTGTTAAATATAGCAACACAGTTGTTAAGTTGACAACACTGATGATAACTTCTCACTGATTCTCCAAACTGAGATCACTCTATATTTCAAATATGCTAATCTGAGCCATTTCCCCCTGAACTCAATGTTCAGAACCTTTCAGTGTAAATGCTGTAAAGCAATCCAACAAAAATAGCTTGAAACTAAAAGAAAAATACTTTAATGGGAAGTTTTACATTTTCTCCGCTGCAACAGAACATGAATCAGGAATGAGTCCATCAGAGGGACGACACATGTTAGATGTTTTGGAGATAAAGTCAGAGAAACTAGACTGAGATGGTTTGGACATGTACAGAGGAAGGATAGTGGGTTTGAGGTGGGAACTACCAGGCAGGAGGTCTAGGGGAAGACCAAAGAGGAGATATATGGATGTAGTGAAGGAAGACATGAGGTTGGTTGGTGTGAGAGACGAAGATGCAGAGGACAGATGGAGACAGATGACTTGCTGTGGAGACTCCTGAAGGAAGGGGCTGAAAGGAAAAGAAGAAGAAGCTTTATAATGCCACACTGACTCTTCTTCCAGTTTCTCAATAAACTACATTGTGAAACATGTAGTTGCTACAGTTCTCATAAACAATTCACAGTTAACAGTAACTTAACGACTCTCAGGAGGGAAGGGGGTGTCAGTTACTTTAACTGACCCATTCATACTTTGGTCAGCTTGTCACAGCACAGTCTACAAATAAAACTGAGATGGAAAAAAAACACATATCAAGAAACTAATGATGGACAAAAAAGCTTTTGGAAAGCACCAAGAACTCAAAATGGTCATTTTAAAAAATAAGTTAAGCACTCAAAACTTCTATTACAGTGACCTCTTTTGGCAAAGTGCAAGGCTGCAATCAAATCAGATGGTTTATTTGGTGGACAGAAGGGTTTTGATTACAGACACACACCCAAGTGCCCTGTGATGGACTAGCAACCTGTCCAGGGTGTCCGTCTCACCCAATGACCGCTGGCCTTTTGTGACCATGGAAGAGGCCGATTATATGGAATAGGGAACAGTCAAAGCTTACTTTTTCAGTAAATTTTATACTTTTTCAATGTTCTGTGCAAACTTGTGTTTGGTTTTGGTTTTAATTGAACATGTTTTCATACTTTTTTTCAGGGAAGTCATCATTTTTCATACCCATCTACTGGTTAAAACAAATTGATTAAAGTAAATACAGGTATTAACTCTTAGACTTAAGATTAGTTTTTCTTGATTTCATCAAGTCAGGTGTCACCATTTGCTGTTCTGTGGTTTTGATAGATTGGACCTTGTTTGTTTGGCTGCTGAAATGTCAGAGAGGGAAAAAAACACAAATGTCAGATTTTCCCCCAGCGATCTATCGTTCGATCTATCTGTCTGTCCCCCCGCAATACACACACACAAACACATGAGTATTTCATATTTACACATACAATCCCAAGACAGCCTTCCTGAGGAAGGCAAATGTGTTTCTTAATCCACCTGCAGTGGAGAAATCAATAGTGTTTTGCTCACCAGCTCTGAAAAAAAAAGCAAACAAGATCTCATCTGACCAGTTCTCACTGCTAAATTGTTCTCTGGTAATCCAAATATCAGGGTTGATGGCAGATACAATCTGTGAGGTTAATGGAATAAAACATAGCTCAAGAAGTTGTAATTTAACTCAGTTAATTTCACGTTTATTTTAATCATCATAGTTATTTTGATTTTGGCACAACCTTTCATGATTAAGATTAGTTTATTGTTATATAGGGCACCGTGTGGCTCACATTTATTAACTGCTATGCCTCTGGGGAGACAATGACAAATCTGAGAAGAGAACTCTGATAACGTCCCCGGGGAGCTGAAGTTTAAAACTGTGGGATGTGGAGTTTGAATCAATAAAAAATATATATTTGGTATATATTTACCGTAGTTTTATTTTTTGGCTTTGGCTTCTGTTCTTTCAGACAAATTCTTGTTTTCAGATATTAGAAAAGTAGTATTTTCTCATTTGTTGAAGTGAAAGCACTTAAGTTTCTTATTGCTTCACTCAGACCTGCACAGGAGAGGGATGAGGAAATCCTGAATACTTGCAGTTATTTCTATTTGCAGTAGATTAAAAGTACCTCAAGTGATGTTTAATATCTGAGCTCTGAGTTTTCGCAGAGAAAACAAACTGGCATGTTGCTCTGACAGTTTATTTTTAGATTAAATGCATTTTGGCTGAGTATTCCATACCTGTAATGGGGTAGGAAATTAAAAGGGTCCCTCTCCACAAATTATGTGCAATTATGTAATGGATTACTGGTGTGTGTTGAGCAATTGAAATAATTTTTTGACGTGAACACAATCATGTGACCCTGAACAAGAATATAGACACAATCTATGCACAACACTTTTGCTTTCTTGAGCTGCTCCCTTATGCACCACATGTCTCACTGCTGTATGTCATTCTTGCTGTATCTCGTGTCTTTAACATATTCAAAGACTCTTTTCACTACTTTATTCCTCTTTCTTTTGAAGAGTATTTGCACTATGCTCATGATCAACAGCAATCCAAGTGAAGAGACATGAGTCTGAGATGATCCCTAGATGCCAGTGATTTATTCTCAAGAAGGAATGTCATTCCATCAAAGCTACTGAGTGAAGAAACCTGCCATCTGTTTTTTATAGATATACATGACAAGATGAGTTTTTACACCTAAACCCTGTTCAGTGACTGAGTCTAGAAGTGTCTTTTACATTGTACAGAGAGCACCAATGGGATGCCTGTCTAAGGGAAGAACAAATTCGACTTCTTTCTTATGATGACCTGTAACAGCTCCAGACAATAAACATCATGAGTGTTATTGTTTTATGCATTGGCTGATTTGTACAAAATAGCATGACTCATTGTAAGACACTTTGTCTGCACAGTATTGTTGTACATCGCAGCAGCATGAGTCACAGTCTGAGGCCAAATAACTCTTTGAAGTCCTTGGAGATTGAAAGGATTCTGTCCTTCTTGCATACTTCTGCCCCTGCTCCTGCATTTTGAGGAGCTCCAGTCAATCTAACTGCGACAAAAAGAAGGTGAGACTATGTTTCACATCTTTTATGATGCTGCTTCATGAAATTAGATATTGTGTTAATTTTTAGCACTGCTCATTTTGGCACACTCCAATTCCCCACAGTGCCACAACAGAGTTGGGACTTTGGCAGCTGCTGTTTGCCAGCCTCTATCTGTACTCTCTCTCTCTCTCTCTCTCACACACACACACACACACACACACACACACACACACACACATGTTTGTTTTGTTATCCTTATGGGGACCGTCCATTGACTTCCATTGATTTTAGTAACTAGATTTATACCTAACCCAAACCCTTTTCCTTACCTTAACCATTACTGATCTATAACTAACCCTAAAACTAACTAAAACTCTATTCACACCATACCTATAAACCTAACCCCTAACCCTAAAAAGGGGAGTCCCCCTTATGGGGACCAGGCTTCGGTCCCCACAAGAACCTAGTAAAAGTCAGGAAACTGGTCCTCAGGAGGTCAGAAAAACAAGCCCACACACACACACACACACACACACAAAGCCACTGCTGTATCTGAGAGAGTTAGCAGCTATATAAGAACCAGTCCAGAACCCCTTGGAAGTATTTGTAACGCAGCACATGGTTTTGGTCCAACATGAAGAGTTCCAACACTGAAGGGAGTATGGTGTTTCTAATTCAAGGCTGGTGTGTATCGTCGATCACAAAAAGGTTTCTTATGGAACTGGGATTCTATTTTGATGCTCCACGTGTAGAGTTTGATGAGAAGAGAAAAATAAACAACGCACGCTGGAAGTCAGTCCTCCTACATCACACATTGTATATAGTACATCAACAATGGTGGAAGGATGTATCAGAATCTTCTTTCCTTTCTTGTGTAAATTTGTGACTGAATTATTACAAGTAAGCTTGATAAGTGCTTCACACTACAGCAGTGCAGTCTCAGCAGTACACATTAGCAAAAACAACAGCGCTACATTTAGATGTGTCACATGATTTAATGCATTGCTCTAAAAATGATCCACATTAGAAAAGGACTTGTTAGTTAGTTCTCAGTCTGTCTTAGTCTTAGCCTTTGTATTCAGTCATAGCTTTTGCCTCCGTCATAGTCTTAGTCAATCGTCACCTTGTTTCGATTGTGTTTTCTCTTCACTCCTTGGATTAATTTTGCTTTTCTTCAGTTCCTCATCCCGTCGACCATCTTCATGTAAGTTTGCTTTGCTGCCCCGTCAGCATTTTGTGTTCTTATTAAACTTTTAGTTGTACTTAAGTTTTTGTTATCCTCACTGCATTTTGGGTCCAACATTAAAACCTCCACCAAAACGTAACACCGTGAGATTATCTGCTATCAAACAGCCGTTAAATAAGAAAGGAAAGCAGTCTGTGAGAGGCTTCTCTCTGAGCTAGCTGGATGTAGCTATGCTAACTTGGTTTTTGTTTAAAACAAGTGGCTCTGATCCTGGATGGATGGTTACAGGAGTGAGGAGGGATATGAAACATCTATCTGAAAATATAAAGAAGAGAACACCAGGAGACACACGGATAACAGAAGTAACAACAATGTTTTCTTTTTGTTTTCTGGTAGAATAAAACTGAACAGAAGGGAAACTTGTTAAACCCAGTGATAGAGAAGTCTGTAAAGAAAAACAAGTTGTTAGGAACTTTAAAATTATGACTAGTACTGTAGATGGCTGTAAGTTTATTATAATGAAAAACAGTTTTCCAGGTGTGTGACACCGTCCTGCTGCACATTGAGGAGTGTTTTGTCTTCACTCAGCATCTCGTCAGTGTGACCTGCTGCAGAACTGGAGAACTGTTTCTACAGCACAGTGGGACGTTTCCTGAGACACACTGGACACAACTGTGGAGGTTTATCCCGTACTGGAAAATTAAAATGATCAAACATATTTAATGTTTATATTATATTAAAGGAACTTAAGGCAGCTTTACAAAATCTGACTCAGTGCTGCCGTGACAGGCGCTGTGGCAAACTGCAGCCACCAGCCAAGCCGGCACGGGAGCGCGCACAGACACTTTACAGACTGTTCGTCTTCACAGCACTGCACCGGGGAGGCTAACATACTTCACGTCAGGTCTCTCCACTCTGTTATTTGATTTGATCTCATCATTTTCATACTGTATCAGGCTCTAAACACCCTATAATGTTTTCTCACCTGGTCACAAGGAAATGAGCCATGTCAGCATCCGTTTTCACTCCCAAATGCAGCTGAAGTTCCCTCCATGAACCGAACGCATTTCCAATATTTATGCGGGTGCCTGCCCGGCTTCGGTCATGTTTTTTTTTAGACTCACGAGATGCCGCTGATAAAGTCTTTTTTTTCTTTGTGGTGCCACTTTTTTGGGGGGTGAGAGTGGATGCAGGTCGTTTGCTGGCTGCAGAAACATCCATAAGTATACCTTCAGTGTTTGAATCCAAGTCCACGGCGGCCATGTACTTCCTGTTCAAGAGCTGTCGGCAACGTGCATGCAGCGTCAATTTACGTCACATCCCTACAACTGCGCGGGAAATTCGGACGTCGAACTGCAGCGCATTATGTGGCACACAGCGTTTCCAAGGCAACAGACATATATGCGGATGGCCTCGTTATTTTGGGTTTTTAATGCTTCATGACCCATTAGCATTGAATAAACTGGAAATGCATGTGTAGTTTTTCACAAATCTTGCCTTATGTCCCTTTAAATATTACTTAACACAAAATTTAATCTTAATACACAAAGTTATGGTGCGTTCACACCGGCCCAACCGTCAACGTCAGAAGTGGCAAGTTTAAATGTAAAGTCTATGGTGGAGTGCGCCAGACAGACATCAACGGCTCTGCGTCGCTCTGTGAGCGTTATGAGCGTCAACTTTTCAGGCTTTTCGAGCGTTTCAGGCGTTGAAGCTTGAAACGCTTGAAAAGCTCGAAACGCAGAAAGTTCAGCTAGCTGAACTTTTGACGCTCTTGAAGCGGCATGTCAACCAATCAGAGCGTCTCATCGTCGTGACGTACCTAAATGAAGCAGGAAGTCGTCAAATAGGGCGCAGGACAGACGGCAGTAGCGCTGGAAGCTAACCTCATCCATTTGTAGCTCCTGCAGCAATTGGTTTAACTCCTCAAACTCAAAACGCATCTTAACAATGGGGTGTATCCACAAACGGAGTAAATAAAGCCAAGCTACTCTCTCTCTATATGATCCGCCATAGCTCAGAACATCCGATAACAAAGGAAGCCCCGCCTTTGTGCTGTTTTTAACGGTCAAGTGTTACGAGCTTTAAGGCCTATGCGCTCTGACTGGCAGGCGTTACAAGTTTCAACTTTCAAACGTTAAACTTGGAGCGTTATGAGCG
>SSNP01000120.1:138686-183651 GCA_006937955.1 Pachypanchax playfairii
GTGATTCGGCACTAACCAGTCTCTCCTCCACAACCAGATCCTCTCCCGTGCTGCCCCGGTCCCGGATCTCCGGAGTCATAGCAGTTTCTCCGCTCATTGTCATTTTGTGCACTGTAGATATTAAACACTGTTTTATATCTGAAGTTCTGACTCCTGTGTGTGTGTGTCTGAAGTCTGGGTCTACATCAGAGTTTGAAACAAACCTCGAGCATGACAGAACAAACTGGCCAAATGAACTCTCAGACCCAGCTTCAGACCGCACTCGCCCAGCAGGGGGTCCTGCTGGGCAAACATGATCAGTTCATGTCTGAGATCGCTGAGAAACAAGCAGCAATAACCACGGATATCCAGAACCTCTGCCACCAATTCCAAGACCTCGCCGCCCGTGTCCCCAGCAGCTCGGTTCCCCCGTACTCCTCACACTACGAGGTGTCCATTCCCACTCTGGCACCCTTCGATGGAAATCGGAAAAACTGTAAGGGTTTTCTCATGCAATGTCGAATTGTGTTTAATCGAGCTCCTCTCTCCTTCAGATCAGACGCCAGCAAGACGTCATACGTTATCGGGTGGCTCCGAGAAAAGGCACTAAGGTGGGCTGAGGCTTATGTCGAAACTAACCCCATTGAACTAACCCCTTATGCAGAGTTTCTGGAGGCGTTTAAGCTAACCTTCTCCGAAGGAGGCACGCAGGAGGATGCGATGCGGGCTCAGCTCGCTCTCCGGCCGGGAGGCCTGCCTATGACGGAGTTCGCTCTGGAGTTCAGAACGCTAGCGGCACGGACAGATTGGACGGATTCCACACTCCGGAGCGTGTTCCACAACGCACTCTCCGAGATCCTGCAGGATGACATTGCGAGCCGGGAAGAGCCCAAGACTCTAGACGGCCTGATCAACCTGGCGATCCGCCTAGACAACCGAGCCCGGGCGCGACGTCGGGTTCGAACCTCCTCCTCCACTGCTGAGGTAAGCCCTACACCAGTCACTAGACGGCGCCAGCAAGCTGAACCTTCTCCTTCTCCCGAGCCCATGCAACTAGGGAGAACACGCCTGACTCAGCAGGAGCGTCTGCGCCGCCTAGCGGCTGGACTTTGTATGTATTGCGCCGCCTCCAGTCACCAGGTACGTCACTGTCCGCTTAAGTTAAAAGATTAGGCCCGTCAGTGAGTGTGGGGGTCATGACGGGCCCAGATCCTAATAAACTCCGCTTAACCTTACCAGCATCTGTACAAAAGCCTCCTGGCGTTGCCATATCCTGTTGTGTTTTTATCGATTCTGGATCAGAACAGAATCTTATGCACCCCGACCTGGCTAAACAGTGCGGGTTAAAACTTAATAAGCTGGACGTACCCCTCAAAGTTAATGCGCTGGACGGCAGCCCCATGACCACCATTCAGTTTACCACGGAACCTGCATGTCTCATCGTATCAGGCAATCATACGGAACAATTATCATTTCTGATATTTCCCTCTGCAGAAGCTCCAGTCATCCTCGGATACCCCTGGCTCAACCTCCATAACCCGCACCTAAACTGGACCAATTACCAGATCTCTGCCTGGAGCGAATTCTGCCATAACAACTGTCTGCAGTCAGCACGCCCGGGTGGTCCGGCCGGAAAGGAGTCCGTGGAGACCCCCCCTGACCTCACCAACGTTCCACCCTGCTATCATGACCTGGCTCAGGTATTCAGCAAGCAACGCGCACTCTCTCTCGCTCCGCACCGGCCATACGATTGCGCAATCGACCTACTGCCTGGAGCTCCTCTTCCCTCAGGCAGACTGTTTAGTCTGGCACGGAGTGAAAGGGAGGCTATGGAAAACTATATCAACGAGTCTCTAAGAGCAGGTATCATCCGCCCTTCTTCTTCTCCGCTTGGGGCTGGGTTCTTCTTCGTGGAAAAAAAAGATAAGTGGACCGCCTAACAGGACGCCTAACAGGACGTATGTCCCTGCCGCTGTCAGACCCCATGTCATCCGCTGGGGCCATACCTCCAGGTTTTCCTGTCACCCAGGTGTCAGTAGGACGGTTGAACTGCTCCGGAGGTACTACTGGTGGCCGTCGCTGAACAAGGATGTCCAGGACTATGTGGCCGCCTGCTCCGCCTGCAACCGGAATAAATCCTCACACCAACCACCGTCGGGTCTCTTGCACCCTCTTTCCATCCCCTCCAGACCCTGGTCCCATCTGTCACTGGACTTCATCACCGGTCTCCCTACTTCACAAGGCAAGTCAGTCATCCTCACAATCATTGATCGGTTCTCTAAAGCATGTCATCTAATCTCTCTGTCCAAGCTCCCATCTGCACAGGAAACTGCCCGGCTCCTGATACAGCACGTGTTTCGCATTCATGGCATCCCCACGGAGATCCTGTCAGACAGAGGACCACAGTTCATCTCTCGGGTCTGGAGGGAGTTCTGCACTGCCCTGGGAGCGCACGTCAAACTCACTTCCGGATATCACCCCAAGTCTAACGGTCAGTGCGAGCGTCTAAATCAAGAAGTGGAAAATCAGTTGCGGTGCGTGTGCTCACAGAACCCCACGTCATGGTCCCGTCACCTTCCCTGGGTCGAGTATGCGCACAACACTCACGTTTCCGCTGCTACTGGTCTTTCCCCGTTCGAGGTTTGTTACGGCTTTCAGCCTTCACTGCTGCCCGAGTCTCACCCAGATCCCGTCATCACGTCAGTCCGCCAGCACATCCATAACCTCCGCAGGATCTGGCGTAGTACCCAGCAAGCACTGCAAAGAACGGCAGCTCAGAATAAGACTCGGGCAGACCGCAAACGCATCCCTGCTCCCACATACACACCTGGTCAGCAGGCCTGGTTATCATCTCACGATTTCCCCTTCAAGGCCACGTCCCGTAAGCTAGCTCCCAGGTTCTTCGGTCCCTACCCCATTGACACGGTTATCAGTCCCACCACAGTCCGCCTTAAGCTCCCTACTCACCTCCGCGTTCACCCTGTGTTTCACGTTTCCCAAATCAAACCGGTCCACACCAGTCCCCTCTGCACTGAAGAACCTCCCCCTCCTGCTCGCATCATAGGTGGTCACCCCGCTTACACTGTGCGCCAGATCGTGGGAGTTCGCCCCCGGGGCCGCAGACATCAGTACCTCGTTGACTGGGAAGGGTACGGTCCCGAGGAGCGGTCCTGGGTCCTACGGTCCTTCATACTCGACCCGTCCCTCATCTCCGATTATGAACAGTCCTCCGCCTCCACCTCCTCCGTCCCTGATCAATCCACCTCCTCCATCCCTGTTCAGTCCACCTCCTCCGCCTCCTCCATCCCTGTCCGGTCCTCTGCCCGTCCCTCTAGCGTAGGGTTCTTGTCCGCAGGTCTCCTCTGTTCCTGGGGTCGGACCCCAGGAGGCGTCCATTAGGTGGGGGGGGTACTGTCAGGTTCTCAGCTGTGGTGTGTGGTGTTTGTTTTTGGATTGCACTAACCTCTCATTACAGGGCGTGGCAGCAGGTGATCAGTGGATCCAGGTGCGGCTCATTACCCAGCCCTCTGTGGCTGGGTACTTAAGCAGAGGAGGAACTGGAGACAGACGCCAGTTTGTTACAGCTTAAACCGTGGTAACGTGTGGCCGATTTAGTAGAGACTTATAGAGAACAACTAAAAGTGTAACTTACCTGTTCCTTTCCTTCCCATTCCTCCTAGTCCTCGTCCTGGTCCTGAGCGCCTCCACTTGCGCTGGCCATCTGCCGCGCCGTCCGGAGGGCTCGTGGTTCCGTGGTGGTCCGGCACTGTTGTCTCCCTGTTCCTGGTCCTGGTCTGTCTTGGTTCCCCTCTGGATCTCCCGCACCTGTCCTGGTCTCATAACATCGCTGTCACCCCTGTCTCACCTGGAACCCTGGAAACACGTTCATACCTTGGATTACCTGCACAACCTGCCGCTCACCTGGAAACACCACCACCGCCGCTGGATCCTCAGTCTCTCCTCCTCGCACTACCTGCTGTCCCTAACTGTAAGCCTATGAGCACATTCCCCGCGCACCGCAACCCGCACTATTTCCTCAGCATCTGTGATCCGGCACTAACCAGTCTCTCCTCCACAACCAGATCCTCTCCCATGCTGCCCCGGTCCCGGATCTCCGGAGTCATAGCAGTTTCTCCGCTCATTGTCATTTTGTACACTGTAGATATTAAACACTGTTTTATATCTGAAGTTCTGACTCCTGTGTGTGTGTGTCTGAAGTCTGGGTCTACATCAGAGTTCGAAACAAACCTCGAGCATGACAGAGATGGGAAAGATGTACAGCACATCAGGTGTGTGCCAATCTTCAAGAACAGGGAGATGTGCGGAGTTGTGGAAATTATGGTACTGTATGATACGTGCTAAATGAGGAAGCCAGAAGTCGCAGAGAACTATGTTAGAGTGGAGATGTACAGCAGATGTAAAAAGTCTACACACCCCTATTCAAAAACAAGATTTTTGCCATGTAAAACAATGACAGCAAGACAAATAATTTTATAACTTTTTCCACCTTTAATGTGACCTATAACCTGTACAATACATTTAAAAAACAAACTGAAACCTTTCGAGGGGAATAGTATAAGAAAAAATGAAAATAACCTTGTTGCATAAATATGCACATCCTTAAACTAATACTTGGTAGCAATACCTTTGGCTTTTATCACAGCTCTGTCTTTTTTTTTTAACTCAGAGACCCAGAATTTTTCTATTTTCTTAAGGAAAAGAGGACAATGTTCCTTGACATAAACAATCAGCCCGATGTTTCCCCTTGTGTCCTCTGGGAAACATTAAAAGCTGCAATGCAAAGGAGGATAATTTCATATCTGTCATATAAGAAAAAAACAAGGAAAAGCACTTGAAACAGACTTACAGCTGAAACAAAAAATTTTAATGGAGGCCCATGTGGCATCTCAAGATGAACAAATATTAACTGAATATAGAACATTAAAACTGAAATTAAACAAGATACGTTATGCTAGGATACAATTTCATATGGTTATACTTGGAGAACTTTGAACAAAGCAACAAGTCCAGGAATTTTTTGGCAAAATAACTGGTTAAAAAAAAAAAAGAAAAATAATAAAGAAAATGTACCAATATTGCCAATAAAGAAATTTAAAATAATTTGCAAAGCATTGGCAATGGGAATAAAAAAAATAACCACCCTGACCAGACTGGATTCATTACAGGTTAGGTATGCAGTAATAATACACAAAGGTAATCAATTTAATGCACTACTATTACCCCCACCACCCCTGTGGGCGCTCTGATGCTGAGATCGACCAATATTCCTCACCATACCCCCTAAGAGCTTCAATCCAAGAAGGACAATAAGGTTATCATGTTGAGCTCACTAATCATGCTCTTCAGCCCTGCTGATCACACTGACTCTGATTAATGGAGACTCCTACCTGTTTGTAGCTCAGTCATCGATTCAGTCCATGATAAAGAGCTCACATAGCTGCTCCAGCTCTTCTCAAGCAAATCGAAACTTCCTGGAAGATTCTCTGTCCTCCTAACCTCATCCTGCACACCTCACTTCTCCACCCAGCCACAAAATCCTCTGACGTGTGTCCTCCAGCCGAACCTGCAGCCGGATTTCCCTACACTTCAGCCACCTACTGCTTTGTGTTAGCGTGAGCAGCTAATAAAGACTTTCCCACACGACCCTGTCATCACATGTCCAGGAATCCCCTATGGCAAAGAAAATAAGTGCACCACATATCCCCGGTGCTTCCAGCTGCTCAACCTGCAGACTCCACAGTACCAGCCTCACTGTGCTGGATTATTTACCATTAGGCAACCCACAATGGTGCCCACTGCTCTGTCAGCTATTGGCTGGTAGATGTAACCTAAATGCCAATGTTGTGCACATCAGAATAAATATTATATTATATTTTACTTCAAATATAATTTCTAAATAAAATACTGTATTTCAATTCTACAATCCTCTAAATACCCTGTGGAGGTATTATTTTGTCAAAAATATTGCTTTTTTCTGAAAATATTCCATATTGTACCCTTAATAGGTACATGCTAGCGGTTATGAGGCCTTTCTATCTACCGCGGGAGTTTTCACATGTTATTGTGATAGCTGTGTATGTCTGCAATGTCCAAACCAGCAGCCTCCAAACACAGCACCCACAGGCCCTTTTTCTGATCTCGGGGGACTTTAATCTTAACTCCCTGTCCTCCACTTTCCCCACTTTCACCCAGTGTGTCACCTGCCATACAAGAGACAATAAAACATTGGACTTATTGTATGCCAACACCAAGGAGGCATACAGCTCATCACCTCTCCCACCCCTGGGGGGCTCAGATCACAACCTAGTTCATCTCCAGCTTATGTATAAACCTCTTGTACACAGAAAACCGGTTGTAAAACGCACAATAAGGAAATGTTCGGCTGAGGGGCAAAAGGCGCTGAGAGACTGTTTCCATTCTACTATGTGGGACAACCTCTGCAGCCCTTTGGAGGATGACCTCAACAGCTTGACAGACTGCATCACAAATTATATAAACTTCTGTGTGGACAACACCGTACCCATTACAAAGGTGCAGTGTTTTTCTAACAACAAGCCATGGATTAAACCTGAAATAAAGGCTCTCCTCAAGGAGAAGAAGAGAGTCTTTAGGTCTGGAGACAAACAGGGGCTAAGAGTTGTCCACAGAAAACTGAAGCGGAAGGGGAAAGACAATTATCGTAAGAAGATGGAGGAGCAACTGCAGCAGGACAACATCAGAGGGGTTTGGAACAGCCTGAAGACCATTTCAGGACAAAAACCAAACCCCCAGGCTGCAGGAGACCTGGGGTGGGTGAATGACCTAAATAAATATTTTAATAGGTTTGACCAGCCACCCACCCCCCCTCCAGCATTGCCCCCCCCCCTTGCTGCAATCTCCCTCATCTTGGGACTGCCTGTTTTTCATCTCCAGTCTTCACACCTCTCAGCTCTCAGCTGTCACACCTACCCCCGAATTTTGAGGACTCCAACATACATCACCCTACATCAACCACCATATTGTCCCTTTCAGCAATTCAAGTGAGGAATGAGCTGTGTAAGATCAACGTGCGGAAGGCTGCAGGTCCTGATGGCATCAGCTCCAGGCTCCGGAGGTGTTGCGCAGATGAACTGTGTGGCATCTTAGCATATCTGTTCAACCTGAGCCTGTTGCTGGGAAATGTACCACAGCTGTGGAAAACCTCCTGTGTGCTACCTGTACCAAAGACCTCCCACCCCAAGGACCCCAGTAGCTACAGGCCTGTAGCCCTGACATCACATTTGATGAAGACCCTCGAGAGGCTGGTCTTAAACCATCTGTGCGGTGAGGTCTTCATTGGATCCACTGCAGTTTGCCTACCAACCTGCCATCAGGACGGAGGACACCATCATCTACCTGCTTTACACCGCCTGAAAGCACTGTGAGGATCATGTTCTTTGATTTCTCCAGTGCTTTCAACACCATCCAACCACACCTTCTGAGGGACAAGCTGGAGCTATCAGGAGGGAATCACCACATGTCCCATTGGATACTGGACTACCTCAAAGGACGCCCACAGTATGTGAGGACAAAGGGATGTGTCTCTGATATGCTGGTCTGCAGTATGAGGGCCCCACAGGGAACTGTGCTGGCATGTTGGAGCAGTAGCTTATCGGCAGCTCACAGGATAAGGCTGGATAATCTGATCAGGAAGGCCAGCTCTGTCTTGGAATGCACTCTGGATCCTGTGCAGGTAGTGGGGGACAGAAGGGCTCTGGCCAAAATAACATCGCTGATGGACAGAGTCTCCCACCCCATGCATGCAAATGTTACTGAACTGCAGAACTCCTTCAGTGACAGGGACAGTGTTGCATCCTAGATGCATGAAGGAGCGTTTCCGCAGGTCCTTCCTCACTGCCGCCGTAAGACTGTATAATCAGAACTGCTCCCAACAAACATAAAGGTTTACATCAGTCCTAACCCATCACCAATACTGCTGTAACGTGCACATTTATTTGCAACAAACTGTATATAATAAGTTATTGGAAGCTACATGTTTTACTTTTTTCCTGCACAGTTCAATACAATATCTGTAATATCTGTTTTCAATCTTATCCATATCCTAACTACTTTAAGATCTGCACAATATTATTTTATAATTTTTTATAACCGTTTTATAACTATGGTAACATGTTGTAGATACTTTTTTTTGTTGTTGTTGTAAACATTATGTGTGATCCCTTATGTTATGTTTTGTGTTTGGTTTGTATACCTTTTTTTTTTTTGTTTATATATATCCAATGCTGCTGTTACGACCAAATTTCCTCTTGTGGGACAATAAAGGATTGTTCTATTCTATTCTATTCTATTCTATTCTATTCTATTCTATTCTATTCTAATAGCTCACCTACTGCCTGTGTCAAGACATATCAGATTTCTCCAAGCTTTGATCTCAGAAGAGGTACAAGGTTGTCCACTCTCTTCATCACTTTTGACTAACAGCTGCAATCCAACAAAACAATATCAGTGGAGTTAAAACGGCAAGTCTGATACATAAAATTAGCTTATATACTGATAATGTCTTCATTTTCTTGGAAAACACACAGATATCTCTCTCAGAGAAAATATCACTTATAAACAAATTCTTATCCATTTCAGACTACTCTATCAATTGGAGACCTTCTAATGAACTCAAACATTTTGATCAGTCTAAATATCTTAGGACAGTTTGGAAACATTAAATATTTAATCATAGATGTTTCCACCAGGCTGCAAGATTTTATTCACTTGAATCATGTTCCATTACTGAACATAAAAGTTTTTCAAGCATTTAGACTCATGTATCTCTAAGTTTCTGTGGAAAACCAAGTCCCAACGTATAGGTTTAAAAAAACCTACAAAAACTAAACATTGTGGTTGCCTTGAACTTCCAAACATCCACAACTACTGTCTAACTCACAGAGTTCAGTACATCTTAAAATGGATAAAACAGAACCCCTCAGATCTGAAATGGGTGGATGTTGAACATTGTCCAAGATCTCCCATTTATCAGCCCAATAGTAAAGCCGCATAAACATTTTAAAATCACAAATATAAAAATGACCCTGACAGCCTGGTGAGAATGTCTTAAAATAAAGGGGTTGTTGCTTCTTCCTTGTAAACTCACCCCATCTGGATCTATTCTGAAATCCTACAAAATAGCAAAGTTCTAAACTTTACAACCGGGCATGGTAAAAGGATCTTTCATCTAGAGTATCTTTATCAAGGGGAGAATTTCATACAGTTTAAAGAATTTTGTAAGAATTTTACAGTGAAATAATCACAGAACAGTCTAATGTCCCAATGATGTTGAAAGTAAAGTCACATTATAACGTGCACACTCATAGAAACATATACACACAAACAGGCATGTGCTTAGACACACTGGTGCACACAGAGACTTGAATCTACACACTGATTTTTTTCCTCCCCTCCCCCTTCCCCCACCCATTGTACCTTATGTTGTTATTTAAATGTATTTGTCACTGTGCCTGTCCATGCCAACTTGGCATGTGGAGCATTGTGAGTGTGCATGAGTGTCAAGCTGAAAGCAGAGCTCAATCTTTCTTGAGAGTAAACAAGACATAGGACAATCCCTGAAAAAAAATAGTATGGCTTAGAAGTCAGAATTATTAACCTCTGTTAAATTAGCTTTAGCATTTTTAAAGGAGTCTTCATCATTGAGAGATGGTGTTGTTTTTAATGTGTCTGCATGTAACTCCACAATCAATTGTCTGGGTGCTGGGTAAAAAAAAATACAGGTATACTTTGGGTGCAAATCACACAATATGAAGGACCTGAGATGTGTGGAGCAGGTCTTTGCCCCCTGAGTGCTTTTCTAGTTTTACATATTTCTGTAGATCTCAAAAAGTAAGACAGTATGAGCATTGCTTTTAAAAGATGCAGCCACAAAGGATTACAAATAAGAAAGTTCACTGAAACATTTAATCAGTGAAAATAAAAAATCCTCAGGAAAATGTTGGAAGCATTAACATGTTTAATCCAAGAAAAGTTTTTAAATCTGTTTATTATAGTTAATATGATATTTTTATTATTTAGGATGTTGGTAAATAGGCTGAACAGACGTGGTGCAGAAGCCGTCTTCGTTTGGAGAGAGAACAATACCTGGCAGAGTCTTCCTGCCTCTCTTTTGTTCACTGTAAGTTGTTTCATTATGTTCACCGGCTATCTTTGCCAGCATGTTCATCAGAGCTCAGTCAGTACAAACATCTGCCATTCCTCTCCTGGAAAAGAGGTTCATCAGACTGGTGAGCAGTATGAGCCAAAAAAAGAGAAAAGGCTTGTCATAAAACCAAAACAGTGGGCTGAGAGAAGATGAGATATTCTGAAGAGCTCAGAGAATTACACAGCCATATGTGAAGTCACTAGGAATTTATACAGCCAAACTCTTTCACATAGCAGGTCTACTTGTAATGCACACACAAATACATGTGAAAAGATTTAAAATCCTTTTTGTCTTGACCCTATCAACGATGAACCATTTTAGGTTCTAAATAAACTGGAAAGGCTTTTTTTAACATGATCATTGAGAAGTTTTTATGAAACCTAAAATTTATTAGCTGACTTAAACACATAAATGCCTTTAAACATCTCTCAGACCTTCTTCCCATAGAAATGATGATATCTTGTGCATTAAATTTAAAGATAACTTTATGATTTGAGGCAATACATTAAATTCAGTAAAATCTGATAATTTTGGGGCTTCTTAGTAAGTCCTTTTTAATTAGTTCTAACTAGTTATTGTTATTACAACTGTCTGATAGCATAGCATTAGTGAAAGCCTTTAGCCATTGCTAAGCAGTGTAGCTAACATTGTTCCATGCAACATAAAGACATATACTTTATATAAAAAGAAAAAAAAGAAACATTTTATCATTAGAGAGCCGACTCCTACTGTTACCATAAACGAGCTGCCACATCAAGTCAGCTCAGTTGCAAATGACACATCACTACTCTGCTGGCAGTTCACCACAGGGGAGCTAACACTGATATGAATAGAATAATCCTGTTGTTTTTTTTGTTTTGTTTTGTTTTTACTTCATCTTGAAGGTATTATTGTAAATGAAAATATAAAGAAATGGAGCACAAAAATATTCTTAAAATTATTTAGACAATAATTCTGTCTGACAACTTTGGTGATCGATGAGTAGATTTTAAAAGCTTGACTGAAGCCTTGGCGAGTCACAGTAACAGAAATTGTAATGGAGGTTATGTATCTAAATGTGAAATCAAACTTTTGCATTGCATTTTGAGTCCTTGTAACATCAGAATTGTGCTTCCAAATCTGAAATGACATCTGAAAACTGAACCTATCCACTATAGACACAGTACTATTATGAAGGAAAATGGGGCAGGGGTGGAGGGGTCCTCCTAAAATTCACAGCTTTCTCCACAGTCTTTAGAGTGTTGAGCTCTAGATGGTTCTGACTGCACCAGAGGACCAGCTGTTCCACTTCCTGTCTTTAAGCAGACTTGTCTCTGTCCCTGATGAGGACGATGACCGTTGTGTCGTCTGCAAACTTAAGGCGTTTAACATGTGGATCACTGGAGGAGCAGCTGTTTATTTAGGTAGAGGGAGAATAGCAGTGGGGACAGGACACGTCCCTGGTGGGTGTCAGTGCTGATGGTCTAGGTTTTGTTGGCACACACAAGTTCTCAAGAGTAGTTGGTTTAGCAGGTCACAGTGTCAGTGAGTTTATCCAAGTTTGATGCAGCAACTTCAAAAACAGTCCAATCAGTGCAGTCGAAGCAGGCCTGGGCCCTCATTTATCAATCGTTCTTATACACAGATCTGTGCGTATTTCATGCGTTGGAACAATTCTATGCATTGTGTGGTATTTATCAATTTGTACTTGTGCGTAGAAATGTTCCTAAATATAAGTACATCTCTAGTCGTACTTACGCACAGCATGTAGCGGTAGAACATAGAACCAAAATTCTGAAGGTCTCAGTCATCCATCATCATGTTCCTCATCCACAAATTATCTCTGAACCAATTATTATTATTATGTGTGTTAAAAAACAGCTTTGTCACATAATTGGTGTTCAAAGTTATAAAAGACACTTGTGACCTAGAGGTGTTTGAGATCGTAGGATGGCTGATCTTGAATTGAGGATAATGCGCCCCGGAGAGAGCGTGTCTTCCGTGACGGTGCAGATATGGGTGAGCGCACAGTGTGGCTCCTGAGCAGATACCGCTTTCCGAAGAAACAGCACATTGATCACAAAAAGGCATGTTTCAAATTTTAACTAGGTTATTTATTCATTATGCGTGAAGCACAAGCAGCAACTTGTTTGAGGGAGTTGTTGATCTCGGCAAACAGTTTGTTCATTATAATTAACTGCTCCTTCACTTCCTCTCATAGAAAGGAGGGTTCTTTGTTTGAGGACTTCAGGATCTTATCTCTGCTTTTTGAAGATTAGGTTGATCAGTTGACGTAATAAAGCAATGACCTTAAGCATAATGAACTAAGCAAAGCAACTGAATTAACCCTGTTCCAATCTATTGTCATGATGTTTGAATCATGAACAAAAAAATACATCAAAATATTGGATAGAAGCAACTGAGATGAACTTTGTTACAGCCTGTGGCCTGTTCAGTTGTGGAGAAGCTGGTGAGTTCCAGGGTCAGGATAGGAGGAGACAGTTGTGACAGCCTAAGATGGAGAGTGGCCAGACCAGCTGTCCATCTTCCCAGAATCTTCTTCCTCCCTCGCTTCCTGATTGGGCCATGCCTTCCCAGTTACTGCTGGACCAATCAGTGGAGGAGGTGATCCTTATTTAAACTCTGGACACCAGTGCAACAGGGCGGTTGCTGTTAGGCATGTAGAAGAATATTTAAGTGAGCAGAGGGATGCCGTCCAAATTTACACTGATAGGTCTAAAGAGGAGGAGTTACATAGAACTGGTTTGGGGTGTATATTGCTGAGCCGCAAGTTAGATCAAGTGTTTGTGTGGCAGGTATCTTATCTATTTTTTCTGTTGAGCTTCTGGCTATTTTGTGGGCAGTGAGGTGGATAGTGGAGCATAGGCCATCACTATCTATTATCTGCTCGGATTCTGCTGCTGCACTGATGAGTCTAATGGCGCGTTCACACCGCCCAACGCATCCAGGCAGCAGGGCAGCTAGATTACATGTAAAGTCTATGGTACTAAGCAGCAGGTGGGCGTCAATCTGCGCCAAGTTGCGCCAAGCTGCCACGCTGCTCCGATGGTCCGTCAAGGCGTCGAGGCAGCTGCTGCTTGAAGTTGGGAAAATGTAACTTTGGGGCAGCAAACGCAGGGCAGCAACCAATCAGGGACTCTTTTCACTGATCACGTCATCAAAATCCATGTCATTCATGTCATTCCAATTCATTTCAAAATGGAGGAGAAACTGATTTTCGCTGTCTGTAATCACCGCGAATATGACCTATCTTTGTCTTTTTATAAGGACAGGAAGAGATCAGACTTTATCTGGAGGAAGATATCAGAGGATATTGGAGTTCCAGGTAAACTGTTTAATACTTTATGAAACTCAGATTGTCTCAATGGGGTGTATCCACAACCTCCGCAAATGCGCCCGACGACGACGTTGTATAGTTTTATTTATTAAATAAATCCAAGCTACTATCTCGACAAGATCCATCATGTCGTAAATAACTATAGCACCAGAAAAATCCCCTGCCCGCCCGTGACGTACTGACATGACGTGCGGACGCGGACTGTGCATAGTGTGCAAGCAGCTGTGTTTTTATTTAAAGCAGTAACTTTCGTCCATTTGAGCGTTTTGCTGCCTGGACGCGTTGGGCGGTGTGAATGCCCCACAGGTCATCAGAATCAGAATCATGTTTATTGGCCAAGTATGTGAGCGTACACATGCGAGGAATTTGTTTCTGGCCGGTGGTGTCTCTCAAACACAACAGTACAAAACACAACGCTATATTAATAATACAGTAAACAATATAATAAACAACATAATAAAAGACAGTCTGCAGTATGAATGCATAGTGTGATTTTATGCTTTTAGATATGAGGATAAGTGGTATGGATTGTGTGAGTATTGTGTACATAAAGTGCAGTTGCAGTCTAGCAGTGTGTCAGTTCAGTTATTTAGAAGGGAGATGGCGAGGGGAAAGAAACTGTTCCTGTGTCGGGTGGTCCTGGTCTGCAGGCTTGGGTGGATGGGACTTTGCATAGCTCCAGGGATCTGTTGAAAATGCGGGTGAAGATGGGAGCCCGCTGATCGGCACAAGTTTTGAGGCAGGATGGCGAAACACCGTCTGGTCCTGGTGATTTTCTGGTCTTTTGTTTTAGGAACAGCTTGTGCACATCCTCGTTGGCTGAGAGCCGTTCTCTTAGTTTCTGAGAGTAGGCCCTTTGCGCTGCTTTGATCTCCCTGGTCAATGTGTTCCTTGCTTTGTTGTAAAGGGCTCTGTCACCACTTCTGTAAGCTACCTCCTTAAGCTGGATACATACTAATGCAGCTCCGACGTGTCGGAGACACGCACCGCCATGATATGACGTCATATGGGCACTCCAACTGCCTCGGATGGTCGGTTGGAGTCACGCTCTATTTTCTAACTTTCCGACGATCGCGTCGGATGACGCACGTCTGTGATTGGTCAGCCAAACAACCCAACATCATTTCCGGCACGACGTAGCTTCCCTTTAGGAAACAGCGCGAGTGTTCATTGTATTTGTTTTAAATTTGTCTTTAAGACTAAGAGGTCTGAAGGGCAGCAGTAGCGATGCCGGTAGCCGTAAAGTCCCTGCTTTTTATTTGTTCCTCTCATGGTTGGAACCACACAGAGGTCTCCCAGTGGTTTTTAAGTAAGGAATGCACCTCCTGCTGTCCTGGCGGAGAATTTCTTTGCAACAGGGTCGGGTAGTATGAACAGAAACTGGCTCCGTCAGTACGCCGCCGTGTGGGAGCACATTTGCCTTTGCGTTAGTATGAATCCAGCTTTAGCCTGACGGAGCTGTTCCAGCTTTGGAGTGAACCATGGTTTTTTATTGTTGAATGTGCGGTAGATCTTTGTTGGCACACAAACATCTTCACAAAAACTGATGTATGATGTCACAGTGTCCGTCAGCTCGTCCAGATTGTCAGATGCGGCCTCAAAGGCATTCCAGTCGGTGCAGTCAAAACAGTCTTGCAGTTCCAGCTTTGCTGCGCTGGTCCATTTCTTCACAGTTTTGACTACAGGCTTAGCACATTTAAGTTGTTGCCTGTAAGCTGGAATAAGATGGACCAGGCAGTGATCAGAACGTCCCAAAGCTGCCCGGGGGACAGAGCGATAGGCATCTTTTAAAGTGGTGTAACAGTGATCCAGTGTAATATTGTCCCTGGTGGGGCAATTAATATGCTGTTTGTTTCTGTCAATGAAAAATGAGTAAAAACAATTTTGAGATTACTGCCTGATGTTTAGCAGTTGATCTCTGGATAAAGTAATGTGGTCAGAGTGACCATACACACAGAAAAAGCACAAAAACGAGAGAAGCACTCGAGAGCTCAGTACCGAGGCTGCCATTTGTTTGTTTTGCGCCATCTTGTATTGTTGTCATCTGAGGCTCATCAAGATTCAGTTTTGGAGTTTTTTTGCTAGCCCAAAAAAATTAAGAGTGGGGGTTCCAGTGTGGTGTTTGTTCGGGTTCCTGGACATTCTGGTGTTGTGGGCAATGAAATAGCACATGTAATGGCAAAAGAATCACTCCATAAATATTCCATTGACTTTCACCTTCATTGGGAAAAACAGGAGTGTTATAGTATTTGTAATAAGTATTGTAAAGAATTGTGGCAGAAAGAATTTAATTGAATTGAAAATACTTTATTGTCCCACGGTAGGAAATTACACGGAGAGGACATGGGAGAAGGAGCATAGCGGCAGTCTTTATTTTGCGTGTCAACTATTAATTCATTCTGGTGGGCAACCATAAACCTCTTGTCGTAGAGATGAGTTAGTAATTACCAGAATGAGATTAGGACATTGTGGCCTAGCAGCATGTTTGTGTAGGGTGGGTAAGCATGTGGATGGGTTGTGTGGGTGTGGTAGTCCTGAAACAGCTGTTCTTGTTTTTGTTGTCCTGCAGTAAATACAGGAGAGAAAGGCAACAACTTTTTAAAGAGCTGACTGAGTTAGGTTTATCTTCCTTTTCCTTTAAGTCAATTTTTTTCAATTGGTGTAAAGTCTGCCGCATTGATATTTATTCCAGAAAATAGTGAAGTAGGGATAGTTTGACAATGGAGGGCAGCATTGCCCACAGCAGCGCATAGCCTGCCGGAATCCCATTAGAAGAAGAAAAAGAACATGGCGGCTGCTGGTTATCGTAGTCCACCTTGACAGAATGAACTCTGTGTGGTTTATTGTGTTGAAAAAACTTAGGATTTTGACGTAAAGTGTGTGTTGTTAATAACCACTTTGGAAAGAACAAATTTTTTCAGGCCTTTTGGCTAACCGCAGACTTCTGAACCATTTGGGGTATAATTAGTGTGTTTTGGCATTTTCTTTGTTTTATGAGAGAGAGCTACTTTGGTTTAGTATATTCTTGAATTTATCAGGGGTTTAGGGGGCAGGTTGTGTTCTTATTTTATGTTGTACCCGTTTAATCCTTTAATTAAACTGTTAATTTTTGTACCTGTTAACATCTGGGTTTGTGTCTTAATGTTACTTCCCTTTTCCCAACCCAGCCGGGTCGTAACAAACTTCTTGTGTATGGTCACCTGGCTCAGGTTTAGCTATATAATGAGGAGCTCCATCATCCAGGGAATGATCACAGTAGAGCTGTTGCTTCTCCTTATAAAAAGAAGTCAGCTGAGGTTGTTTAAGCCTTTTATTAGGATGCAACCTGGCCGCCTCTCTGAGGTTTTTCCAGGCAGGTTCCACTGGGAGGAGACCCTGGGCTACATCCAGAAGTCACTGGGAGGATTTTGATCCTCACTGGTCTTGATAAGTCTTGGAATCCCCCAGGAGGAATAGCTGGGCTCCCCTTCTAGATGTATTATGTTTCTGGATGGATGGATGGATGGATGGATGGATGGATGGATGGATTCACTGCTGTTTTACTATTCTGTTTTAAATAACAAAAAGCTAATCTAAAAACACTGCCAGTATCAGTCTGTCTGATGATCTACAAGAAAGTAAAACAATTCATCAGTTTAAAAGAATACATGAAAAAATTCATTTTAGATAAATATAAAGATGAAGAATAATAGCTTTATCCCAGAATGGCAATAACAGTGTCACAGAAGGGACTATTGTTTGTGAGTATGTGCTTAACCAGTGAATTTTGCTAAATAAGAACTTGTATTTATTTTGTTTTGACATTTCTTGTTTTAAATTTCTTGGGGGGGGTTTCTTTGTTTTTCTTGGTTGTAACATGTTGAATTGTGTATTTTTGGATGGGGGTAGGTGATAATTAGTTTATACTTCTGCCTACTCCTTTTCAATCATATCAATGGAGGTGACTTTTCTTTGTAAATATGGTGTGGGTGGAACATGAAACAAACAAATAAATAAATATTTTTTCCTCATATTTTCTAATATTGACATATCAGTTTGAGTACTTTTAATCCTAAATGAAGAAAACTTTAGGTAAAAAATGTAGAGTTAAAATACACTCACCTAAAGGATTATTAGGAACACCTGTTCAATTTCTCCTTAATGCAATTATTGAGTTGTGTTTATTTCAGATCATATGCATCACAACATTCCATTCCGGTCCAATATTTATGAAAAAACTGTTGAACATTTCTGCAATTTCCTTTTTATCAGTAATTACCTTATCCCCATCCATAAAATACTCAGGGTAACAAAAGCTATACTGTCAGGTCTCAGCACTTGGTGAGTGGTGTGTTGTTGTGTGGTTTGGAAACTAACCATGTCATTGCAGGGTGTGACAGAGCAGCATAAATGAATCCTGCTGATCAGCCGCAGGTGTGGTTCATTACCCAGCCCCGCCCGGGCTGGGTTAAAAGCCCTGGAGGAACCAGAGACAGACGCCAGTTTGTTCCGCTTTACATGTGGTAACGTTTAGGCCTCCTAGTTACGAGTTTCATTCATGTAGTTTAGATACTTACCTCGACCTTGTCCTCCTCTTCCTAGTTCCGTCCTCTCTGGATTTCAGCTCCAGTCCCTGGGTGCCTTCATCTCCCGCACTGGCCGTCTGCCGTGCCGCTTGGAGGACCCAGCTCCTGTCTCTGACGTGCGTCTCACGTCCGCTCCCGTTCCTGGATTGTCTGTCTCTCCTCCTGGATCCGTCCACACCTGCTCTGTTCCTTGCTGTAGCTCTGTCCACCCTTCTACAATAAACATCATCAATCGCTTCACTCTGGATCATCATCATCACCCTCATCAGACACACCACCACCACTGCTGTTTCCCGCAGTCCTCCTCCAGGCTTCTCTCCTTCTCCAATCACCGTAAGTCTGCGAGCACATTCCCAGCACACCGTACTGGTCATCATCAACCCAGAAACCACATTCACTAACCTGTTCTCTCCTCCATCGCTAGAGCGCCTCTGGAAGTTCCCAGATCCCGTGCCTAAGTTCCTGTTACGATATATAATTTACAGACTGTTAACTCCTGGTTCTCTGTACAATCATCGTCCTGTAAATAAATCTGTTACTTACCTCTCATCTTGTGTTGGTCTGAAGTCTGGGTATGGTTTGGAGTTCACCACAACCGCAACATGACAGCTACCAGATTTGCTGCCAATTGTACTATTAGGTGTCCTCCATATGCCTTGAATACTGTTTTTTCTACTGTTAAGGATTTTAGCATAGTAATCATTGCATTTCCTTAGTATATTTATCAATTTATTTTTATAATTTTTATACTTCCGTTCAAGCTCAGTAGTCTTAAACTTAAGAAATTGTTTATATAAGTTATTTTTCTTCTTACAAGCATTTAGTAATCTTTTTGTTATCCATGGAATATTTGACAGATTTTTCTTGTTACTTTTTCTATATGGACAATTTTTATTAAACAGCCGAATAAATACCTCCATGAAAGAGCTATAAGCTGTGTTAACATCTTGCTGATCACAAATACCTTGCCAGTCACATAAGGATAAGTCATTCTTTAAGTCTTTTAGTGACTGTTCTGTTATACTCCTATACTTAATACTATTTACCTTTCTTGTCTCATAATTCCTGTTCCAGACCATGAAAACAGGAAGATGACCACTTATGTTATTTATCAATATCCCACAAATTATTTTATCATCCAAAATATTTGAAAATATGTTGTCAATTTAAGTAGCACTAATAAATGCTATTCTTGGTGGCTTTGTGATTAGTGGATACATACTTATGCTAAACATAGTATCAATGAAAATGTCTGTGTCTTTATATCTTTTAGTAGGTCTATGTTAAAGTCACCACAAAGTATGATATATTTTTAATAACTGAGTATCTGACCCTGGAGCTCTATAAATACAGCTCACCAGAATATTTCTCCTTTCATGTAATACAATTTCTATACTAACACATTCAAATAAAGCTTCTACTGTTACTGACAATATCAATGAACTTACAATCCATGTTTTTGTCTACGTACAGAGCCACACCCCCTCCTTATTTGTGTGGTCTATTCATACAATCTTATACTTATCTAATCAACCAATCACATGGCAGTTGCTTGAACGCATTTAGGGGTGTGGTCCTGGTCAAGACAATCCCTGAACTTCAAACTGAATGTCAGAATAGGAAAGAAAGGTGATTTAAGTAATTTTGAGCGTGGCATGGTTGTTGGTGCCAGACGTGCCGGTCTGAGTATTTCACAATCTACTCAGTTACTGGGATTTTCACACACAACCATTTCCAGGGTTTACAAAGAATGGTGTGAAAAGGGAAAACATCCAGTATGCGGCAGTCCTGTGGGTGAAAATGCCTTGTTGATGCTAGAGGTCAGAGGAGAATGGGCCGACTAATTCAAGCTGATAGAAGAGCAACTTTAACTGAAATAACCTCATTACAACCGAGGACTGCAGCAAAGCTTTTGTGAAGCCACAACATGCACAACCTTGAGATGGATGGGCTACAACAGCAGAAGACCCCACCGGGTACCACTCATCTCCACTACAAATAGGAAAAAGAGGCTACAATTTGCACCAGCTCACCAAAATTGGACAGTTGAAGACTGGAAAAATGTTGCCTGGTCTGATGAGTCTCGATTTCTGTTGAGACATTCAAATGGTAGAGTCAGAATTTGGTGTAAACAGAATGAGAACATGGATCCATCATGGCTTGTTACCACTGTGCAGGCTGGTGGTGCTGGTGTAATGGTGTGGGGGATGTTTTCTTGGTACACTTTAGGCCTCTTAGTGCCAATTGGGCATTGTTTAAATGCCACGGGCTACCTGAGCATTGTTTCTGACCATGTCCATCCCTTCATGACCACCATGTACCCATCCTCTGATGGCTACTTCCAGAAGGATACTGCACCATGTCATAAAGCTCAAATCATTTCAAATTGGTTTCTTGAAAATGACAATGAGTTCACTGTACTACAATGGCCCCACAGTCACCAGATCTCAACCCAATAGAGCATCTTTGGGATGTGGTGGAACAGGAGCTTCGTGCCCTGGATGTGCATCCCACAAATCTCCATCAACTGCAAGATGCTATCCTATCAATATGGGCCAACATTTCTAAAGAATGCTTTCAGCACCTTGTTGAATCAATGTCACGTAGAATTAAGGCAGTTCTGAAGGCGAAAGGGGGTCAAACACCGTATTAGTATGGTGTTCCTAATAATTCTTTAGGTGAGTGTATATAAACTCATAAAAATGAGAAGCCATAGCTGATTTACAGAGCACAGGTTAAGCTGGTGTAAACAGAACTGAAAAAGCAAATACTTCTGTCTTGTCTTAACATATCTGCATGTAGCCTACATAAAATAAATCAGTATTGTAACATTTTTTGACTGCGTTTCTTCTGTTAAAATAGTCACATTTGGCCTCAAATAGTCACATTTGGCTCAGTCAGTCATTTTCTTTACCTGCTTATTCAGGGTCTCAGGGAGCTGGTGTCTATCTCCAGCAGTCACACTAGTCGAGATGCAGGATTACACCTGGACAGGTAGTCAGACCATCCGTAGCCCACATATAGACAGACAACCACTCACACATACTCACACCTAGGGAAAATTTAGAGTTACCAGTAAACCTCAAGCATATTTTTGGTCTGTGGGAGAAAACCCACGCATGCACAGGGAGAAGATGAAAACTCCATGTCAAAAGGTGCCCGCTTTCAAATCCAGGACCTTCTAGCTGCAGGCAACAGTGCTTCCCATTGAACCACAGCACAGCCCCCCTACATTTGGGTATCAATCCAAATATTATTTTACAGGTATGCCTGTGTAATGTGTCTGTACATGTCCAGCATACATAAGTCTGCTTCTGCTGTGCCTCACTGTATATTTGATGATGAAATTCCTTCCCTACTCATGAAAATTCTCTCTCTCTCTCTCTCTCTCTCTCTCTCTCTCTGCTACAAAACATTTGCTTTTTGAGTTGCATTTACTCATTCATCTTTATCACAGTGCAAGGTCTCCCTGATCAATGACAATGACACAGACTATTGTTTGTGACTCATAAAAGTATTTTGCCACATATTTTAATACTGCAGGTAACAGAAATGACAACTCCCAACACAAAGTGAACCTACAACCCTGGCATTCTGTTCTACAGTTAATTCTATGAATATCTAACAAGCAATATAATTTTTGTTATTTTTGTTACTGTCACGTTCTTTGAAGGTTTGTATGTTGGACCCACGTGCAGTGAGGAGGACAACAAAACTGAAGTATAAATAAGAGTTTAATGAGAACCAAAAATGCTGACGGAGCAGCAAAACAACTTACATGGGGGATGAAAAGTCCAGAGATGAAAAAACACAAAAGTAATCCATGGGGGAAAATAAATCCAAATACAGAGACGGGGGGAGACGGTCGTGTGGAGACACGACAAGGGAACCCGTGAACAAAAGTCCTCATACGGCGCGGCGGATGGTCAGCGCAGAGGCACAAAGGAACCTGGAGGAACACTCCAGGAGACGGGACAAGAAAGACTGATGTTGGGGACTTCAAGGTTTAGCGACAACAACCCGACACTCACTAACAGGCACATAGGGTTTAAATACAAACACCCAACACAGAACACCTGGGAACACTGGGAGTGAATGAAACAGAGGAGCTAATCAATAACAAGACACACCTGGGGAGCAAAGAGGATGAACACAGGAAATGACGAAACATAATCAAGGAACCTCAGATATCACACGAGCAGACAGGAAATACAAACGGTATCAAAATAAAACCAAAACCGTAATGTATGACTAGGAAACTAAAACATAACAAAACTAAGACACAGGAGGAGAACTGAACAACAGCTATACTTAAACCTAAAACCCAGATGACAGAGGGACAGAAAACAAAATACTAGATAACTAGAAAACCCAACGCTACAGAATAAAGTAAACAAACAACGAAAACCCCAAGACCTGACAGTTACTGATCAAAACAATTTGAATTTTAGCTGTAAAATGAACAGCAAAATGACAACCCTGACGAGAGCCAGTTCGAATACCATACGATCTCTTCTTTATGATCCATTTGAAAGGAGAACTTTGATGGAGAAGCTTCGGGTAAAAAATCTGGGCCCAGATTGACCTGATCTTACTATCAAACAGCCAAAAGGTGATAAGGGAAAGCATCACGTGAGAGGCTTTTCGCGTAAGTGGTACAAATGAAAAGTTTGTAGCCATACTAATGCTTTACTTTGTTTTCTGTGTCTGCTTTTTAAAACAACTCTGACAGATCCAGCCTGGACAGTTACAGGTGTAATGGATATGAAACATCTGTCTGAGAATGAAACACAGAACACCAGAGTACACATGGATTATTCCATGAAGCTAGCCATATTAGGACAGCAGGCATTGCTACATCTAAATGGTGGCGAGGCTGGCGATGAGGAAGCACAATGAAGAGGTGGATAAAAACCGCCATGTTTTATTTAAAGGTCCTGTATCATGAAAAATCAACTTTTTGGAGCTTTTAACCATATTGTGATCCTATTTCTTTATTTAAAAGACCTTCAGAGTGGTTTTTGGCTTAATTCATGCATTCCTGGGTAATCCTCCTGAATCCTGCGCTCAGAGCAGCTGCTTTACTCGCTCATGTAAAACGGCTGAGTTTGAGCCCTGTTATGTCACGGTGTTGCATCAGGAAGTTCCTGACCAATCCCTGCTGCCCCTATAGTAAAAAAACACTCCCCCTTTTTTCTCAGGTACGAGGCGAGCTGCGAGAGTCCGAAACAATTTGTCAGGAGCTCATCACGGCAGATGTCTTAACCTGCAGCCCAGAGTTCCCACACTTCAACCACCTGCTGCTCTTTATTAGCATGAGCTGCTAATAAAGACTTATCAACTTGACCCTGCTAATCACATGTCAGTATGAATCCAGCTTTACAACTGAGCTCCACGTCACCACAGCTCGTCCCACCACTGGATAAAAGACACAGTCACTCACCCTGCCCGCGCTCAGTCATACGTCCCGTTTGCCACGAGCTCCTGTTAGCCTCCGTGCTGCAGTTTATCCGCCTCATTAATCCAGCCTCAGACCTCAGACCTGTCCCGGTCGATCTCTCTCTCAGTCCGCCTCTCGGCTGCTGGTCTCGCAGTCAGCGAATACAATCACAGCCTCCAGAAACCCGCTCCTCGCCTACATCCGATCCCAGTCTTGGTGTCATCTCCCAGGTCGGCTCGTATCCAGTCACGAGTGGACCGTCCTTCCCTCCAGACGCTCCTCACCACCAAGCGTCCTCTGACAAATTAGCACCTCCATTTCGTTGTATTTCATTCTAAAAATGTCTCGTCGTAAATGCACATTTGGCTGCGAGAGTTACAGGAGTTTGTTTAGTGTTTCTAAACAGCCCAGTCGCACTCACAGCTGGGAGGCGGGGTTTTAGGTAAACCGAGCATTTTACTTACAAAAATATTAGAAAAATAGACCTGGACTACAGGGTACACCCCCACCGACAAGAATTTGTACCCTTCTTGTCTCTGGGGGTGTACCCTGTGGTCCAGGTCCATTTTTATATCTTATGAAGTTGCTCCACTAAAACAGTAAAATTACGCCACGTTTTGAAAGTCTAAAACCAACATTCAGAAACATAATGAAAATGATGGAAGAAACTAAATAAAATGGAGATTAACCCACCTTGGCCATGGTTGCAGGTGCAGATGAAATGTACTTTATATCAATTTGAACCCTAAGGGTGGCATTTCTGACCTTTTAAAGAACAATATTGTACTTTTGAGGGAACAATTTAAAACAATTTACCTATAGGTACAAAAATGTTCTTGTCTCGTACCTCTATTTCTGAGAGTGTAAGACATTAATCATGTCATGTTAATGGGTGAAATAGTTGTGTTTGGGGCAGGATGTCCATCTTCTCTCTCTGTGAGGACAGTACAGCAGTCCAAAGGAGCAGAATCGCCATCTGGCTGACAGTCGGAGGACCTCAGCTCCTGTCTCTATACCAGGTCAAAAGATTTGGCGTTGTGAGGAGTCTGGGCTCTTTTGAGACTTATTTTTTTTGTTGTTTGTTTTCTCCATGCCCTTGTCCCTGCTTGGGTTTTTTCCTCCTGTCCTCTTTCTCTACAAGTTGCCAGGAGGCAGGTCCAGTCTGGCTGTCTCCACCTTTAGACTGAGCCTTGGCACCAGTCTCCAGCAGTCACACCTGTGTTCACTCATCAATCTAGAAGTATTTGGTATTTATATCAGGCCTCTGCCACTCAGTACCAGATTATTGAACCTTCATGGGTGATTTTGGCCTCAAATTGGTTTCCTCCTAGTTTGAAATAAAGTTGGTTCATGGTAGAATTTCTATAGTCACTGAGACTCGTTTCAGTTCCAGCTCCAGTGTTAAAAGCACTCACTGCCTGGTAGGGATGAATGAATGGAATGGTTGGGAGGTCGAATCATTTGAAACAGTTGTTCAACAAAGTAAATTGATCTTTATAAATGTTTGTGATAAACAACTACAGTGACACTTGGTGGATAAATGACACTGTGACATATCAATCAATAAACTTCCATGTTTCCCTTTAAGTTTTGTGTCTTTTCTCTTTTTTGTGTTTTATATATATATATTTATGTATTTTTTTAAGAAAAACAATTTGTGCTGAGAGGCTTTTATTTTGGGTAAAATTACCACAACATTTGTTTGTTGTTTTGTTTCAATTTTGCCTTCACTACTGGCTGGTTTTATTTCTGCCACCGGTTCGTCAAGATCATGACTTAGTGCAGAAGATTTTATTTACCACAACTAGTTTTTCATGAATGAAGCAGCTGTTACGGATATTTTCCTTCATTTCCTTATTTGGGTCCTATGATGGTTTTTTAAACATTTCAATGTTGAATCTGTGTTGGGGAATGACTGGCACTCACAAAAACCAGAAATGTTCCATTTCTAGCTTTAGTATAAATAAAAGCTTTTACTGTTTGTTTCAGGTCTGTGACACCATCCTGATGCACGCTGAGAAGCGTTTTTCCTTCACTCATCTCGTCAGTGTAACACTGCTGCATGGAGAAGTGTTTCCTCAACACAGCGTGAGCTTTCCTGAGGCAGCGCTGGACTCAATGGTAGAGACTGTTCTCATGCTGGACAAGTTCAAGCTCAGAACAGAACCTCGCTCAGCTGAAAACAGTGAATTTGAAGCTTGTAGTGAAGCAGTGCATCTGTGGTTTATGGAGAACAACCTTCAGAGACTCTGTTGGAGTAAGGTTAGGTTCTCAAACAAAGTAATATGACAAAAACATATTTGATCTGATTTGTATAAAATACAACATTATTATTAATATACAGAATTATCCTTGAATAACTAAATTAAATGTTGGTGTTCGTCTGTGTTTTAGTGTTTCATGATGGAATAAAGTAGTTGTTAAATGTTTAACCTTTACAGTGGAAATGTTACTTTACTTTTCTACATTTACTCATGCTTACAATTTTTGTCAATTACTAGATGTAACATAGGCCCACCCAAAAAATATCTTACTTGAATCTAGTGGCAGCTAGTAAGTGGTTAACCTCTCTGTATTTTTCTGTCTGCTTGCCTCCAGTCTTCAGCTCTCTCTCACCTGAACTCCATATCCTTCTGATTACTGCTGCTCCTTCTCCTCAGTTATTCCCATTTTGCAATCACTGTCCTTCTGCCTAAATACTCCTCTCCACCTACAGTTGTGGCTAAAAGTTTTGAGACTGAAAACTGGTTTTCACAAAGTTTGCTACTTCAGTTTTTATGATAGCAATTTGCAAAAACTCCACAATGTTATCAAGACCATATGACTTACAAAGTCCTTCTTTGCCATGAAAATAAACTTAATTAAAAAAAAACATTTCTACTGCATTTCATTGCTGCCATTGAAATAATCTCAGCAGGTTAATCATCTTCTCACTAACATGAGTGAGAATGTTAACAGGCACAAGGCTGGAGATCGTTATGTCATGTTGATTGAGTTAGAATATCAGACTGTATGTGTTCAATGGAGGCTTATGCTTGAAATCATTGTTCTTCTTGTTGGTTACCTGCAAAGAAACGCACAGCATCATTGAGTTTTACAAAAAGAGTTTTGCAGGCAGAATATTGTTTCCAATAAGATGCATCTAAATCAACAATTTATCATCAAGAACTTCAAGGAAAAAGGTTAAAATGTTGTGAAGAAGTTTCAGAGTACCCGAGTATGTTCATCAAGCATCAGGACCGTCTTCTAAAGATGATTCAACTGCAGGATTAGAGTTTTACCAGTGCAGAACTGCTCAGGAAGGGCAGTAGGCAGATGTGAGAACATCTGTACAGTGAAGTGGAGACCTTTGGAAGAAGGTCTAGTGTAAAGAAGGGCAGCAAAGAAGCCACTTCTCTCCAAATCCATCAGGGACAGACAGATGTGCATGAAGTCCTTTGAGTGGACTGATGAGGACTGGGGTCAAGTTATTTTCCTTTGGTAAATGGTAAATATCATGTATTTGTATAGCGCTTTTCTCATCATTCAGACCACTCAAAGCACTTTAACACTACAAGTTTTTACATTTACCCATTCACAGAAGGGGCTAACACTCATACAACCCGATACACAAAGCTGGGGGCTACCTGGGGTTCAATGTCTTGCCCAAGGACACTTCGACATGTAGTGGTGGAAGCCCAGATCAATCCACCAACCTTCAGATTGGAGGACGACCGCTCTACCCACTTAGCCAGAGCTGCCCCATGATCCATGATTCCTTTCTGATTGTTTGGAGCATCTGGAGAAGAAAAGGTTAGCGTGACCATCAGTCCTGTGTCATACCAACAGTAAAATATCATGAGATCCTTCATGTGTGGAGCTGCTTCTCATCAAAGGTAGTGGGTGCATTCCCAAAAACAGCCATGAATAAAGAATGTTACTAAAAACATCCTCCAACAACAACTTCTTCAAACAACCCAAGAACAGTTTGATGGAGAACCTTTTCCAGCATGATGGAGCTCCAGGTCATCAAGACAAAGTGAGAATTAAGTGACTCACGAAACAAAACACTGAAATTTTGGGTCAATGACCAGGAAACTCCCCAGACCTTAATCCAATTGAGAACTTGTGGTCAATCCTCAAGAGGTGAGTGAAAAATGAAAAACCCACTAATTCTGACAAACTTCAAGCTTTGATTATGAAAGATTAACAGCACACCAAGGTTAATTACAGATGTCTTAAAAAAGAAGGACAAACGCTGCAAATATTAATTCATTGCATAAATGTGATGTTACTGTCAATAAAAGCCTTTGACACTTATGGAGTGCTTGTAATTAAACTTCAATACATCACTGAAACAACTAAAACAAAGTTCTAAAAACATTACAGCAGCAAACTTTGTGAAAACCAACATTTGTGTCATTCTCAAGACTTTTGGCCATGACTGTAGATTACTAACTCATTGGTGTAAATGGTAACAAACTGGCAGATATATTTGCAAAGAACGCAGCAAGAAGAAATGAGGTGGACATGAATAAAAAAAACAGTAAAGTTAAAATTAAATTTAAAGTAAAAAATGGAGAGTGTATCAAAACAGAAAAAAGAGGCAGATATTATAGTGTTCAGAGAAATAAAGAAAGGTAATTGGAATAAAAGGGAAGAGGATATTATATCAAGATTAAGATTTAGTCATATTGGATTACAGAGTGGACCTGGGAAAACAAACATGAAACAGGGAGCTGTGGGTATTGTGGACAAGAACGAACCATAACCATGTTGTCATGATTTTAGCGGTTTGTTTCGAACTCCAAGTGTGACCCAAACTCCAAACACACACAGAAACCAGGGAATCAGATGCAGTGATTTTAATATATACAGTGACAGGTGAATAAACACTGAGGAATGTTCAAGGCTGCTGGAGGGAGAACTGGAACGGAAGCTGGGCGCAGGCAGAGTCCTGGCAGTGGAGGAGAGACAGGTTAGTGACAGATCCTTCCAGTGTACAGGTGATAAGCTGCGGTGTGCTGGGAATGTGCTCTTTGAACTCACGGAGGTAAAGGTGCTGGTGATGTTTGAGGAGGGATCCAGGAAACCAGCAGTGGTGGTGGTGATCCAGAGGCAGAGGGTGTGAGGAGAGATCCAGGGTGTGTTGATAAATCCACAGGAGAGGTTGAGGCAGGGGTGACAGCAGACGGCTGTTCCGTGTGGATTCCAGAGGGGACCAGAGACAGACAGGGAAGCCAGGCAGGGGAGATGGTCGTGGGACACACGACTTCAGGAACCCATGGCAAGAGAGTCCTCCTGACGGCGCGGCAGACAGCCAGCGCAGAGGCACTCAATCCTGGAGGAGCGCTCCAGGTAACGGGACTGAGAGAGGGGAAGGAGAAGGCAGGTTAAACACCTGTACTAATAATAACTTTCAGAACACAAGCTTAGGCCACACGTTACCACGTAAAGTAGTGGAACAAACTGGCGTCTGTCTCCAGTTCCTCCTCTGCTTAAATACCCAGCTCAGGAGAGCTGGGTAACGAGCCACACCTGCTGTCACTCATCAGCTGCTGCCACGCCCTGCAATGACAATTAGTGCAGAACAACAAACACCACACACCAGCTGCTGAGATCCTGACACATGTATTTTGAGTTTGTAATAAATACCTAACCTGGCTCTTCTAGATCAGGGGTGGGCAACTCCAGGCCTCGAGGGCCACTATCCTGCACATTTTAGATGTTCCCCTGTTTCACCACACCTGCTGCAGATGAACAGGTCGTTAACAGGCTTCTATAGGACTTGCTGAGAGGTTGCAGATTTGAATCAGGTGTGGTGAAACAGGGGAACATCTAAAATGTGCAGGATAGTGGCCCTCGAGGCCTGGAGTTGCCCACCCCTGATCTAGATCTATGTGTAGCCCCACGTGTCCAGTCAGTGCTACACAGTGATCTGGGATTGTTTTGATGATGCACTCAAAAGCTGTTTCAATGACAGGTATGGAACATGTACTTCAATCCTTCCTTAATTAATGTCAATATGGTCTGAAGTTGATGATCAGCTGACAGCTTGTTAAAATTAAAGCTGACTAGTAGGTCATCAGGACATTATTTAAATCACATCTTCTCATTAATACAACCTGCTGTATAAAAACTCACTAATCTACCATTAAATTTCTACCACTGTTGAGAGAAACAACATTCACCTCATCACAGTAAAATCTTTCTGTTGTTGCTTCTTCAGTAAACATTTCTGCTGACTAGTCACACAGTCCATAAATGGCAACAGCACTCTTAAAGCTGCCGTTTCACCCCCACCTGAGGAGAATAACACATATGATTTGCTTAGAACACAGTTTGAGGTGTTTATCCAGTTTTAAGACAACCCCCCCACCCCCACCACCACCCCCTGCCCAATTACCAGGCAGATGTTGTTTGATTGCATCTGTGTGAAGCAAATATTTTTAACACAAATCATTCTTAAGAATCTGTTGCTAACATCTCCAAGACACTCATACATGTTCTTTGTCTATCTGCATTGTTTTTGTGGTGAAGGAAGAAGCTACTCAACATCCTGATGTTATAGCTAGTTGTGTGTTTGTTAAGCTTGCTCAACCCACAACTGTCAACTCACTGCTGCTGGAACCAAAACACAAAGTAAGAATTAAAACATTATCAAAAACAAGTAACATCTATTAATATTTTACACACACACAGTATGAACAGTGAACATGTGAAATTAGAATTTACCCCTCCTTTCCATTGGTTTCCACTTGACGTGTCAGCAGCATGTACCGTTTTGCTTGCAAAATCAGCCGTGCGTCCCTTCCCACCAAGAGCGTTTTGCAGGCGCTTATTCCCCTCGCAAGCGTTACATCCAGCTGGTCCCAGAAGATCACAAAATCTCATGAGAATAGCGAAAACATGCGTGATTTCGTCAGTACACACGACAACAAGCAGAGAGAAAGACGACAACATGTAAATGGTAAATGGCGTGTACTTGTATAGCGCTTTACTCAAGTCCTACAACCCCCAAAGCGCTTCACACTACAGTATGTCATTCACCCATTCACACACACAGTCACACGTTTGGTGATGATGAACTACACACATGTTGTAGCCACAGCTGTCCTGGGACACACACTGACAGAGGCCAGGCTGCCAGACACTGGCGTCGCCAGACCCTCCGACCACCACCAAACGGGCACAGTGGGTTTAGTGTCTTGCCCAAGGAAACAACGGCCAGGCGATCTTTTTTTCTCTGGGCAGAGCAGGGATTCAAGCCAGCGACCTTCTGGTTACCAGACGACCCGCTCTACCGCCTGAGCCACGGCCGCCCTGTATCCAGAAGGTATGTGGCTTATTTTCACACCACCTACGGACTTCAAACCCATCACAGGTACTGTACTTTCTCTTAGTCTCGCAAACGGAAATCTGCACGTGTTCGTTTATTTTGAAACTTCCGGGTATGAATGCATGATTTCCTGTCTGGTTCAAACTAAACTGCTTAATTTGACACGTTTTAGAAGTGTACCACGTAAAAAATAGAACTGCAATGTAATGCTAGTGACAGTACGCTTCTGGGATGGGTCTCATGCTTGCTGCTTCGTGCGCAGTGGGAACGGTCTAACTGACTTTAATGGCGGCTATCAGCCGCCTATTACATGTCACTAACGTTGCGCATTCAATGGAAAGGACAGGTTAGATTGTTTTTGTTGGATCTGCTCCATCAGTTTAATTAGTTTTTCTTGTTTCCATCTCACTTTGTCTTTAAGTGCACATTTGTACAAACACTGACAAATACAGTGAACCTCACGTGTATAAGAAAATAAAACATAAACAACTTCAACTAAAATAGAATGTACTGGTTTGTTTGTCTGATATAAATATTTTATTGTCGAAATTGAGATTCAACATTAACCGTTTATCACCATCATCTTTGAGTTGAGTCTGTATTTAGTTATTTGTTTTCTGCAGATACTCTGGATTCAATATTGACTCATTCTTTATTCCATTCCCGATGTGTTTATTGGTCTGCTCCTGCATGAACGTGCATACTGCTTCACACACTGTGTGATGCTCCACACATCCTGACAGCTGCACCACAGCTTCTACTTCAGTGAACCCCCCCACACCCCCCCACCTGTCCTTCATGCAGCATGGAGAAACCTAAGCATAGCTGTCACTATTGTAAATGAATCAGGTCTCACCTGTCATCACTCTGTTTCTACTGTACTATACTATAGCGTTGAACAAAAAACTTACCTAGAATTAATTGAAATAATTTAAAATAAAAAATCAGTTTTATCGCCTTTTAAATTACTGTAATATGTAAAAGTTTCCAAAAAGATTTGAATGTGAAGATGTCTTTGTGTCTAGTAGTTTAAGCAAAAGCAATTTTCATATGTCAAAGTATTTTTCAGACATCACAAAAGCTATTTACGATTATCTTACCAACAAATCCACTAAATGTTTTTTTATTTTGACCAGTCTGAACTGGCTTTGAATTGCAATCTTTGATGATAAAAGATTAAAAGAATCAGAACATTAAACTGTCTGTTTGGTCCCTTCACACAAAAACAACTGTGACTGCTGCAGAATTAGAAAAACCTCCTTCGATGTGAAAGTAGAACTGATGCTGTTATACTTTCAGTATTTGGTGTTTTCAGTATTCCCCTGGTGCTCTCCTACCCACTCAACATGGTCCATACATCCTCAGCTCATTTTCATATGATCCTTCCATGTGAACTCACCCTCCCTGAGCTCCATCCAGTCTTTCAGATTGTTTCAGGATGTAGTTACATGCTAAATATCATACCATGCTAGCACAATGCAAACACATTATGGGTTTATAACCTATGGCATGAGGCCAACATGGCCAGTCTTGCTTTATATTCTGAATGACTAAATCATGCTGCTTTGCAAGCCTCATGTCATGGCTGTTACATTTGCTCCCAGTCGGTGATTGACAATCATAAACCACCAAAACTTTGCTACAAAAGTTTTGTGCATTTGCAAAACCATCACCAACTCGTCACACATAATGGGAAGCCTACAAAGTTCTGTCTCATTTTTTACATTGTAGTAGCGTTGTCATACATGGTGAAGGGAGCCTTAAGTCTCATATGGGGAGAGTTTTGGCATTGTGTGCGTCATCTGTACAGGTGTAACCTGTTTGAAAACAGGGTTTTAAGATTTCCAACACCCTTTAAAGCAGATTATTAAACAAGAAGTAAGTACTGTAAAATTGGACTTGCTCAGCAGAGTGAGAATGGCTGTCCAAATTGAGGATATGAGGTGAGGTGAGGTGAGTGAGGCATTGAGCAGCATGTCCAATAAGTTGATGAGAGCAGGTACACATCTGCTCTGTCAGATTATAACAACTTGTATCAAACTGTGTGGAAGATATATCAACAATGGGTTTTGTAAAATTCTCAATTTCCCACTCGTATCTTTCCAAAGTTGTTAATTTGCCTCACTTTAATTCCACAGTATACACCTCGGATAAGAGTAAATATATGCGCAAGATTTCCCTCAACATCAGGTTTCTTTTTTCTCATTAATTTATACACCTGTCGTCAAAATTTAATATTTAGAGAACTTGTCAGAATACAGAATAACTGCCTGATACATAAAATATGTTAAACACATGATTATTTGATTGAGACTGTCAAAGACTGTCAGTCTGAGACGTGAAGTAAAGCCTGTTTATTCAATCTTCGGATTAAGTGAAATGTTCCAAATGCAACGAACACTTAGCATGCAGCTGGAGCTCAACTTGCTGCTCATGGTTATGCATAACAACCTAATACTGTGTTTATAACTGCACTGGATATTTAAGTGATGCTGTGCATAATTTTGTGTCATTTTCTAGCTACCTAACATTTTGGGCTTTACAGTTAGTTTTTCATGGTTTTACAAGTAAGTGTTATTTTTTTCTACTGTGAGATTTGTTTGAGAAAATCTGACAGTTGACAGCTGTTCCTGGCAGTATGTTTTTTCCCCTGTCTCCCTCTTCTTCTTTTATCCCTCTAGCTGTTCTTGCACACCTGCACTCCTGTCTTCACCATTCCAGGTAGAGACCAGACTGATGCAACTGCCTTATCCGCAGTTTTTTGCCAAAGTACATCTCCAGGCAAGATATCAGAAGCTTGAATAATCTGTTTTTGCGATGCAATTTTTAGGGCTGCCAATTTTTTAGCTGTAAATTTTGAAATGTCTATTGTTGACTTCGGGGAAACTCAAGGAAGTCCCATTGACATTGTGCTGCAGATTGTGCACCTGCAAGCAATGATTTTTTTGTTTTGTTCATATAATAGGATAAAAAAATACATAATAAACACTAGTAACCTTGCTGTAGCACTACTTTGTTTCTTCTGTGACTCAGTGCTGTGGGAGGAAAACGTTGTCTAAGTTGTGATTTCCCATTTCCTTTCATTCAAGGCGGAGTTCCTTCTCCTGCTCTTCGACTTCTAATCTGCCACCCCTTAAAATGTCAGACAATGGCTGCCTTGCCGCATGGCGCTTGCCTCTTGGGTTGTGCTTGTGTTTTTCATCTAAAACTAATAATAACAAGACAGGCCCTCAGAGGAGCCTTGTAATTTTTCCTTCCTCCTTTTCTTTTTTCACAGATCACTACATTTTTTTGTCTTGCTGCACATAAAATCTCTATTATAGGCCAGTCAAGGAGCACTGCCATCCCTAATTTTCTACTGGGTAGTGATTTTATTACAGTTTTATGTTACAATATTTGCTACAACGATTTTTTTGTTGTTGTTCAAGAGACCCAAACTCTATTTTCTTGACAAGGAAGTTGAAATCACCAATACTTTTTAAATTATGAATAACTGTGTGTAGAAACACTTAAAGTCTCACTGAAGCTGAGATTGTTTTTTTACACTACAAAACAAACAGTTGTCACACACTTAAAATTGATGTTTCTGATTGTGCTTTTTTTTCCCAAAAGAAAAATCTCTATTTGACACTTGGTCAGTGGATTTTCCTCTCCGTACAGAATAGACTGGAAGTGGCACTAGGTTTTCATTATCAGAGTCATTGATTTTCAATATGTGTGGTGTAGATGAGGAGGTTGGGGTGGGGTGTGTTGGTGGTGGAGGGCATAGAAAGGAGTTCTGCAGTCCTGAAGACCTCTTGATATTAACTGCATCACCCCACAGTGGTTATTACCTGGGCCACTGCACTCGATGAAATGTTTTGGCCAGCAATGAGACCGAGTGGGTGCAATGATCTACTGATGAAGACACATCAAGCAACTAAAAAAAAAATAATGCAACACCATTGTTCTCTCTTGTTGTATTTTAGATTATTTTAGGATTTGACTAAAAATCAATAAACCCATTTTATACCGGGGTCCTGTATATCTAAAAGAGGGTGAAATTGGAAAGGCAGTATGCTCACATTGTAGCAAATTCTCCCATGTGATGCGGTTGATAATGACAGCAGAACTAATGGTAGACCGAGTCAGTCCCAGTGGGTCTGGAGCAGGCCAAACACATGAATCAAACACTATACTTGGTGCACTGCTATTTCCTGTGAGCGCAGAGTGCATCCTGATTTCATTACTCAAAGCAAATGAGTTGTTTTTGTTCATTATGTTGTCCACATCACTGCTTGATTATCCGACACATTAATAACACATTGAGCTGAATCAAAGAGAACTATTGATCATAACTGATCAATCAAATGAAATCAAATCTCTGGTGTTACTTCATCTTTATGTTCCATGAATTGCGATGACATTTGGTTTAACAGATGTTAAGATTCAAAAGGAGAAAGAAATTCAATTCTGATCACATAAATTGATATTTTTCTTATTGATGGGAAGGTTCTTTTCTTTTTTCTTTGCATTTAAATGATTTTATCTATAAACTGCCACTTTTATGTAGTCAATGCATTGTATGACAAGAAACGGCTTTGGAGAAGGAAAAAAATAACGTATTAAACAGATCAAAGAGAACACTTCTTAGATCAGCTTGTCTGTCTTCATTGTGTCAGATGGGAGAAGGAGGCCATCAGACCACAGTACATACATGGAGCAGGGGTCATGTGGAAAATGGAGGAAGAGAACAGTGTCAGTACATGCTGTCTCAAATTTACCCACAGCAGAGATTGCTACTGTCTAGCTTATTCCTGCTCCAGCCAAGCCTCTCTTTTCAGGCAGCTCTAACAAATACAGTATTAGCTAACTGATGCAATAGAAAAACCTTTTAAGGCTCGTTTTCTCCTTCTGCCTCCCAAGCAGTTACCCTCTAATGGATCCATCTTCCAGCCTAGAAAAAACAAACCTCCTGTTCAGGGTTAATAAACAATTTATGATGATCCGTCCTCAAAATTACTGATAGCTTTTTGTACAGTATATCAGTAATGTCGTTCTAATTTCAATTGTTCAGTGTTTTATTTCTGTGTCTCACTTTAGGTGAAGATGTAAAATTGGATGCTAAACAATGAAAACATAAGACCATTTAAGCCACAGCATTCAATTAACAAAAATGTATTTTGCTTATAAATGCAGTTTAATTGTCAAAATTGAATCCATTAAGTGGTATTCAATTTGCAAATCTTTTATTGTATTCAGCTGTACCAATTAGTATGTCAAATGTTTTTTTTAGATAATAAATTCTATGAAATAGCACCAGCTCCCGGCGACCCTGAACAGGAATAAGCAGGTACAGATAATGACTGACAAGGAGGCCAAAGATATTTGTTAAAAATTTGATAGAAAACCTTCTTGCCTTCATCTGTGAAAATAACCATAGCATTAATACAGCTTAATATCTCTTGGACCTAGAAATAACAGAGATCCAACACTGAAGCTGTTGGAATGAGAGAAGAGATGAAATCACAGCTGGCACTCACTGTGCAACTTTAACAAGCAAAAGGCTGACTGGCCCATTGCCAAGGCCTCCTTTGCAAGGAATGGTGGAGTAATTGGAGTGTGGTGAAACATTCGATGGTGAGGAGTGTTAGCTGTGAGTGTCTAGGCTAGTGCAGGCCAAAAAAAAAACATGATCTTTGAATTCTGGGTGGATTATTTTTTTTGTTTGTGACTCCCAGTCTCCCAGGCCATCTGCTGATCTGGTCTGTCTCATCTGTATGGATAACAAGACATGCATTGGAATAACTAATGGAGCAGGATTCTTGTGGTGCAGGTTGAAGGGAAAGTCTTGGAGGCTATGTTCTTCTGAGGGTAAAGGCCATGCTGGTGGAGCATGTAGCTGCAGTGGCATCATGAAATTATCATTTATTTAGCTGCATGTTTTCATGTGGGAGCTCATAAATTCTTGGGGCTGAAAATTCTCCTTTGTGCCTGCAAATAGATCACGGTTGGCCCGTTTTTCAAAATTGTAAATTTAGTAAGCTATTAAAACAGGGAAAGGCTTTGCTCACATTTTTCTTACTGTCAGCATCTGTGGAGCAAACTAGCAAAGAGGCAGACAAAGTGCTAGGTGGTGGGAGGAGGTTAACGTTCTGCTGCTCCAACAGGAAGGGAGACAGGTGGAGAAATAAAGAAATAATACTGAGGAGATTCCTCTCAGACAGGGAGGCCTGGGCTGGACTTGGAAAGCATCGCTTCAAGAAGAGTTTTACGCTAAAATTAAGATTTGATCTAGTCCTCAGGGAAAAACTGTCCACATCCAGATGTTGAGAGCACAGCTGACTGCTGATGCCTGTGAGGAGTACAATGACTGTAAAGCTCAATGTGTGTACGTTAGTCACGGATTCTTACTAAATATTTTAAAGGGCTAAGGAAGCAGAAGAAAAGGGAAATTGATATCAGAATCTAGAGCAGTGGTCCCAGAAGAGAACCTCAAGGAGCTCCATTCTCCTGGTTACGACAGAAATAACATTGTTTGATCTCCGCCGCTTCTGCTTCCATTGTTATTTGCTGTAAAAGTTTTCCCGCCCAAACAGTACCTCCGTAAAACTGTTGAGGCTAATAGATACGAGTGGATAAATAGAGTCAAAATATTTCCTTGTGGAACCTGTGAAACACTTGCTCCCATTAGAGACAGACTGCTAATTTGTAGCACTTTTATACACCTTCCCATTTTTAATAAGCATTTGTAGAGAACAGCCTCGCCCCAATCCGACCTCAGCAGTGCACCTGACTTGTTTTACCTCAAATCTTTTCCAATTATTAACCTGATTCAGTTGCTACACTCCCACCATCTCGCCCCAAAATAAGGAGCATTGTTTAGTGGAATAGATGTTATCGTTTCAGTTTAACCCCGAGATGTTCATGGTGCACTTCTGATACCAACAGGAGGGTTAGAGATGAATAATCGTCCACATTTTCAAGCAAGTGGCAACAAGTAATTATTTTTTCGCAGCGGAGCTGCCAGAGACTCTTTCTCAAGCTGTTTAATCACTTCATGTTGGACTCACTTTCCTGAGACAGTGTCAATAAGATATCTTAACAAAGAGTGCTTTGATTAGAGTCCGACATCAATCTGTATCGGTTGCGTCATTTAAAGCTGCTATACTTAATTTGTATAACATGTTTTTTTTCATGTCCATTAAAAATGTTTCAACACAGCATGGAGAAAAATATGTTGTGAAAATAAAAAAAAGAGAAAAAAAAATAGGTTCTCCCGTATTTGTCTAAAAACATCAACCAATCAAACGGTTCGGTCTGAAAGGAATGATTGGACAGTCTCTCCAGCCATACGGACTTCTGCATTTATTTGGCTTCTGTGCTTCTAATAAACTGAGACATATTACCGTAGAACACCACTGCTGGGAGTGTTCACCGCTCTACCATGTCACAGCAGGAGAAACAGCTGCCGGCTGGTTCCACGTCAGGTTCAGGACAAAGTAACAATTAATGTCAGTTGTTAGTTGTTATATTGTTTTCACTTACCGGTGATTCCACCATGTTACGGTACTTGAATGAACTGCGGACCAGTGTCTTGCACTCGGTCGTCTTCTGGGGCTACGCGTGTTTCCAAACCTGGGGAGGCGTGGCTTAGGAATTCTACCCGATGGGAGGGGCTGAGAGTTCTGTGACTTTGTTTACATTTGTTGACATTCTAAGCTAGGCAATTTGAAATCGGGTAAATCACCTTTAAACCACAACAAACTGTAATGTCACAACAGCTGAATCAAGATCCATACAAGGATTTATTTTTCATTTTTGTACACGCCACTTCCTAATGGGCCAAGACCCCTGTGTTTGCAGGACCCTAAGAGAGGGTCCAGCTTTGATAACATACATGACTCTCTAAGCACACACACACACACACACACACACAGACAGCATTCCTCTTCTGCCCTCTGTTAACCTGGACAATTCCTTATCACCAGGTTACATGAGCAAACCTATTCATTAGAACCAATTTCTCTCAAAGAGCTTTTCTATCTATTGCTACTCTCCATCTTTTATTCTGTTTTTTTTGGTTTTGTCGTAACCTTAACCACTCTGTTTCTGCACAGGATCAAAAGGGATCTTTCCCTCTGGACCCTGGACAGAAGAAATAGTCCTGTTAATTGTTCACAGCAGCTGAAGGTTATCAGCTGACTGACAGTCTGAATAATAAACCAAACTGAGGAGGGAAACCGCTCAGGTAAATATAGTTAATACTGAAATAAAACTGCCACTTTCCTGCCATGGAGGATGAAAAGGAGGGAGATTAAATGAGGTTTTTGCAAGTTTTGAGGTGATGAATAAATAAGGTAAGCAGGACTGAAGTCAGTTGATTGACTGGCCTCTACATGAAAGATTGGCCTAAGCATGCTTATAGCTGCCCTTTTTAAAGTGATTCTTGCATTTCCATAATTCAATTTTCAAAAGGTCTCTTTTTGTCACACACACACATTCTAACCACACACTCAACTCAGAGTTTGATCTGCAATGGACAGCAAGTCAATGAATGTATTGATTTTCACCAGCGCTGTTTTTTCTTTCTAAATGACCTTGCCTTTTGCAGAAAGAATTTCTGCAGAGAGCTTTACATTTTTCCTTGTATTTACCAATTAGTAATGTTTACTAGGAAATGTTTTCTTATTGTGTGTAGGATTATATCAATGTATTGTCCATACACTCAAATGGTTGTGGGTTAATTTCAGTTCATCACCTATAAAAATAAAATAAATATTGATCACACAAGCTGTATAAAACATGTTTAATTAATGCATTTAGGAATTTGTTTATTTTCACTTAATAAATTGTGCAACTTTGCTTTTTTCTTTTAATCCGACCCCATTTTTAGACATGCACATACTTCCACCATTAATTCTCTCCCTGTTCACCCTCCACGTTATTGCCTGCAGGCACTCTAACGTGGAGTCTGAACTTATTATGCTTCTCCCCTCTCTGAATTTTGGTGCACTCAGCTTGTGAATGGAGGGGGGAATGAGCTCATTCTTCCTGCGTCAGCACAAGGAATGGTTATGCTGCAGACAGCGTGGTGAGGAAAGTGTAATGAGGACGCACCAGAGATGGACCCTGTGCTAAGGATAGGTTTCTACCTCTCAACCAATCAAGGCTGGTGTGATTTAGGGCTCTCCATGCAGCTGATGAATTCTACAAGATCATATTCATGGAAATGTTTAACTCTTTTTTTTCTCAGAGAAAGCTTCAGGCTCTTCATACTCTCAAACTCTAATCGAAAAACTCAATTTCTCACTTTCCTTTTTTGTATCTCCCCTCTTTTCTTCCTTCCTTCAGCCTCATGGAGAACACAGTGTAACTGGTTTGGGTACTGCGCTTATGTCACCCAATGAAAAGCAAACCTTCTGTTCTTTCATCCATTTGTAGAAGATAGAATAAATAAACAACTTGACAGTTCCATTTCTGATAGAGGCCTTTATGTCTTACAGTAGGAAGACAAAAAAAATCAAAGGTAGATGACAGGATGTGGTGTTTGTCCTTGTTTTAAGAGGGGAGAGGTTTCATTACCTGAGAGACTTCAACTGTGAATCTCTCAGCGGTCGTGTTTCTTTTCCTCCGTGCTGCTTGTCAGAGTTGCGCCACTGATACATACACTTCTGTGTTTTCAGTCACTGTGGGATTTCTGCAGCTGCAGCAGAAGCTCGACGGCCACCAAATCAGCTGTGACGGATGGTCGCGCCTGTCCGAGAGGATCGAGGGGTCACCGGGGTTATCACTAGTGATGTAGACACTTCCCTGCTCGGCCCTCTTGACGTTTTTAATTAACCTCTTTGGGAGGATCAGTCTTGGTAATCACAGCATTGAAAGTCCCAGTATTAGGAGTCACCTGACCTTTTGAGTGTCCACTTTCTGTCTTTACCTTTTTTTTCTACCTAACATTCAGTTCAGTAATTCAACGCAGAGACACATGGAAGAAGGCAACAGGAAGTCTGCAGAATACTGACTTTGTCCTTCTGAACTCTCATTTTCTTCGACCCGCTTTTTAAAACATTTCCTCACCTCATTGATGGTTTTAGTTTCTTCTCTCCATTTATCTTACTCATGCCAGTGAGAATTTATTTTATTTTACAACAACACAACTTCATTGATCCCAGTTAGAGGTGGGCTCAGTTTAATGGCAATTAGTCACAGGACGACTTGCAAGACTCCTTTAAACCAATCATCATCTCTCCCCTGATTTTTTCCTTCTGCTTTGACGCAGACCTTGTGGCCTCATTATACACAGACAGACACGAAGCGCAGACATAAATAAAAATAATCTTATTTTTCACATTAGACTTCTGAGCGACGAACAGGCCTTGGTACTCCTTAGGGGGAGCGAACTCCTCTGAGTGATGTCCCAGAACAAGCAGATCAAACGCCTCTCCTCTCAGCTTTCGTCCTATCACTCTATTTTGGTTGCCTTCTTTCATGTTGGGGAGCAGTGGCTTAAGTGGCTTTATTGGAGCTCACTTATGGCTCTCAAATGAAGCCTGTGAGAGCCGGGGAATGAAATTGGTTCATTCTTAGTCCTGGATTTCTGTGATGCCCTCTGCTGTCCATTTTTATGAGTGTGTTGGAGCAGTTACATCATTTCAGTTGACGGTAGTTTTATTTGTGTTGAATGAAAACTCAGTGGAAACAGAGATTGAGATAAGTGATATGTAAAGCCACAGTGCCCCCATGTGGACACTTTGAGCAAAGCATTTTTTTCTGCAAGTTGTCCTCAACAGATTACACCACCTCCAAAAGCAAAACATAAAACACACAATGAAGCAGTTGCAGTTGTAGTTTTCATTTCCCTTCAATTTTATAAATTCTACTTTTCTTGGGTGGGTTTGTTTTGTTCATCTGCTGCTTATTTGTGTTTGTTGTCACTGTAGCATATTAATCGGCATCAGCAGTGATATAAACTAAGGAAAGTTCTCCAACTCATTGAAACTGTGGAGAAAAACTTTAGAGAGTAATTCAAAGGTACGTTACCATCAAATATCACACAAATGCCGTGGTGATGTTCATGAAGGAAGCTCCTCATTTCCTGTTTAAGCTGTACCCATCCAAGTCCTTTGGAATCCATCTGTACAACTTCTGGTTGTGGGCACTTTTGAAATCAGTCCAGACAGGTAGACATATCTGGTCTTACATTCTGGTTAATGATCTTTCAGTCTGTTATTTGGCTCCTCTAATGTTGCTACCTCTGTGTGCCTTTTTATTTCAGTCTCTATGAATCCTGACAGGAGATAGATGGAAGTGTCCCTTTCTGAAGATATGGCCAACACTCCCGGTGGGTCCAGTCCATTAGCATCTGGCTCATTGTTGCTGCTCTGTATTCATGAAGAACAGTCAGGATCTGATGAAGTCCAGCTCTTTGTAAAACTCCGCCTTGGACGTCTGCCTTGTTACCAATAAAACAAAAGTGAGACTCTTTTGGTGTAAATCGCAATATAAGGAGGCCTTGGGGGAAGGTTTGCACTCTACGAGTGCTTTTCTAGTTATTTAGTTCTTCTTCTGGTCCGCTTCGCTAGTGTTTCATCCTCAGTAGCCAGAGTAGTGTCAATGTTTGGCAGTCTCTACAGGCTCAGGTACAAATCAGTGATGGTAATTTATTGGAAATTCTTTCTTAACTGCAACATTCGGTTCCTAATTTTACTCAGTGTTTCCTTCATCTGCTTCTACTGTAGTGCAAATTATCCTGGCAGAAATGGAGGGAAACATGCATTATTTAGGATAATGGTAAGATTAAAAAATGGATTTGGTTTTGTAGATTTTGTATAAGCAGCAGATCTACAAGATTTATGTTGAACAGCCTTTCTTGCAGCCTTATCTTGTTTTGCAATTTCATGTAACAATGCATCATGTTTTGGGATTTTTTGAATTATATATACAGTATTTTGCTTTAACGAGGTGTTTGTTTTATTCAATTTAGTTAAACTGAGTAAAAAAAAACACTTTATTTACTTACTCACTTATTTAAAGAGTCCCTTCCATTAAAAATGTTTTTTCTGAGGTTTCTGTTGAATATTTTAGCTCCACAGGTGTTCTTACCTTCATAGTGGGTGTGAAAACAGGTCAACAACTTCTCTTTCAGTTTTTATCTCTCAAACTACGCAGGTGGTGATAACACCCGAGTTCAAACGGCCGGTAGTTGTTTCGTCACAACTTCTTTGTTCGTTAGTATTCGGCAGTTCCGGCAGTTGAAACCACGCCTAGCATGCTGCTGGCTAAAAACTGTAGCATAAGACGTAGCAAACAGGAAGACACAACGTCTGACATTGCCATGTGCAGTGGGGGAGGAAACAGCATACCTTGCTCTCATAGGCTAGTTTGTTAGCCAATCTGAGTCCAGCAAATTCGAATAATGAATATGAATGAGCTGCTGCTGAAGCCTGACAGCAGCCAGAACCAAAGGTCTGTTAAGGTCTGGTCCAGACTCCCCCAACGCACAGAGCTGGCAACACACTGGACCTGGTACTGACCAGAAACTGCACTGCAGGTAACGTGCAAGTCACACCGCTGCACCTCTCAGACCACTTCCTGATTAAATTCAGCATCTCCATCCCTCACGTACCTAACGCAAAAGCAAAGACTGTCTCCTACCGCAGAAACCTTCAAGCTCTCAGTCTCATGTCTGCTCCTCCCTCCCTTCCCACTCGGTGCTCTCAACTCTGCCTGTAAATGAGGCAACAGAGACACTCTGCACCTCACTAGCTTCTTCTCTGGACGAAGTCTGCCCTCGTGTGTCAAAGCTGGCACTCTGCTCCTTCCGCTTACTGAATGAGGATGAAGTCTCCCAACTCATAGTGGAATCTAATCCAACCACGTGTCCTCTGGATCCGATTCCTACAGATATCCTGCAGAGCATTCTTCCTGCCGTCAGACCTGCAATAACCCACATTATAAACTCTTCCATGAAAACTGGCGTCTTTCCTTCAGTTTTCAAGCAAGCCACTGTCACTCCGCTGCTGAAAAAACCGTCGCTCGACCCGGCCCAGGTAGAAAACTACCGGCCAGTCTCGCTCCTACCGTTCATGTCCAAGATCCTAGAGCGAGCCGTTTTCACTCAAGTCTCACAGTTCCTCCACGACAACGACCTACTTGATCCTTATCAATCAGGCTTTAAGCGAGGCCATTCCACTGACACCGCTCTTCTCTCAGTTGCAGAGTCACTACGGGTTGCCAGATCAGCTGGTCTCTCCTCAGTACTCGTACTCCTCGACCTGTCTGCTGCTTTCGACACTGTCAACCACCTCATCCTCCTCTCGACGCTATCTAAGCTTGGCATCTCGGGGCCGGTCCTCTCATGGTTCACCTCGTACCTTGCGGAAAGATCTTTCAGAGTCTCGAGGCATGGACAGATGTCCAGTCTGCATGAGCTGGCAACGAGTGTTCCACAGGGCTCAGTCCTTGGTCCTCTCCTCTTCTCTTTATACACCACCTCATTAGGCGAGATCATTCACTCCCATGGCTTCTCCTACCACTGCTACGCTGACGACACTCAGCTCCTCCTCTCCTTCCCTCCAGACGATACCTCCGTCTCAATATGGATATCTGCCTGCCTCTCAGATATCTCGGCGTGGATGAGGGATCGCCACCTTCAGCTTAATCTGTCCAAAACTGACCTCATTGTCTGTCCTGCCAGTAACTCCTTACCTCCTCAGATAAGCGTGCAGCTTGACTCCATCACGCTGATCCCCAAAACCTCCGCCAGAAACCTTGGTGTCATACTGGACAACCAGCTGTCCTTCAAGGAGCAGGTTAACTCCGTAGCTCGCTCATGTCGATTCGCTCTTTACAACATCAGGAAAATCAGAGCCTTCCTGACAGACCACACCACACAGCTTCTGGTCCAGGCCCTGGTCTTGTCCCGCATCGACTACTGCAACTCTTTGCTGGCCGGTCTTCCGGCGTCCTCGGTTAAACCTCTGCAGATGATTCAGAACGCAGCAGCACGTCTGGTCTTCAACCAGCCCAAGAGGGCTCATGTCACTCCGCTGCTCATTTCTCTGCACTGGCTTCCAGTTGCAGCACGCATCAAATACAAAGCTCTGCTTCTGGCTTACCAGACTCTAACACACACAGCTCCTAC